>VOPJ01005826.1:0-114067 GCA_014673585.1 Semibalanus balanoides
ATACAGTTGTTATACGTGACTTTTATGGGCTGTAATTATCCAGCATGTTTGCATGTTAGGTCTAAGAAACCATTTGAATCCGTTTCCCGTTTTTGCTAGCCTTCAGAGGGCGGGAGACTGCTCCCGGGTCACAGTTGTCATATTCGCTCAAGGAATGGCGTTGCGAGCGGTAAACCGTCAGAGTTCGCTGAAATACATAGCGCTTTCATGGACACAGCTGATGCAAGAGCCACCAAATTTTTGCAGCATGGATCAAATAGCATACGGAGAATCCAGAAATGTTACTCTTAAAAAATAATAAATTTGTTATCTTCTTCAAAACCATAACCATGTCCATAACCAAAACCATGTCCGCCCCTGTAGCTCAGTCGGGAGAGCGCTGGGCTTCTGACCTATCCCGGTAGTGGCAGCCCGGGTTCGAGTCGCTCCGTCTGTTACATACCTAGGTATTCTATCATTTCATTTCATTTATTCATTCATATCGCCAACTATTTGCTCATGACTGGGATGGCCTGCGGCCGGTGGCAGCAGTCGCACTGAAGGTCAGGTGAGGTCAGTGAGCGGGGCGGACCGTGTTCCAGGTATGTCGGGCCACGTAAACTTTCCGTCTAAATTCTGCCGACATCAGGAATTTGTAGCGATCGGGTGGTGTGGTCAGGGCCTACGCAACAGGCTTCTGCTTAGCGTGGGTTCTGACCTCGGAAATCCATCCATACAAAACATTCGGACTAAATTTATACAAAAATGCCCAAATATCAGTGCAACAATGCCTTACAAATCGAGCGACGGCGACCTCCAAACGTTATTTTAAACATCTGGAAAAAATCATACTGGTTCCTAACGATATGCCCCGTAATAGTTTTGCTCTTCAATTTGTATCAGGAAAAAAAACACCCTCTCGTGACCCGCCCTACCAGCAGGGTTGGACTTTTTGCCGGCAAAAAGTTTTTTTTTGCCACTTGCCGGTTTAAACCGGTTTAAACCGGCAAAAAGTGGCAAAAAGTGGCAAAAACTAAAACTGCCTATTGCTTTTTATTCATAAAATTGTTTGTGGGAATACTCCTTTTTTGTTGAACCATTTTAAGTAAAATGCTGGCAATTGCAATGTCAGAACTGCAATTATGCATTAACGAAACCTTCTTACTCCAGCAGCTCTACTTCTTTTTACTGGCCTGATGATGAAAATGTATATTTTTAGTTTAAAGGGAATGTTTCACTTCTCTGAAAGTTGTCCAATGTACGCCGCTTGTGGTGCAAAATATGAAGTAATTGCTGCCGAACACGATTCTGACATTTGTTTCTCACAAACAGTGCTCATTTCATGAAAAACTAAGTTTTAAGTATTTGGGGGTTGATGACGTCGTATGAAGGAATTTTTGGAATAGAAAAAACTACCTTCAAACGCTAGCAATATGTATGACTAGTGTATGACTAATGTATAGCCAAATGTAAAACAAGTCATTCAATCAACATTTGATAAAAAGGGATGACGACATCGATTAAGAACCCTAATGCTAATACACTATAGGGTTCTTTGTTGAAGATGTCAAAACCACTCAAATTTCTTTGTGATTCGACCTCGGTGGTTGTTTTAACTTATACTATACATAATTTCAATGGAATTCCAACAAACTTGGTCATTAATCAACTCAATCTTAATGTTTAATGTGAAACATTTCCTTTAAGGCGCCGCAGCTATATGGATATGTGGCGCCAATACAATATGACAAGGTTTGACTGTTTGACCTAAACTGAGCTGGCTGAGACAAATAAATATTGAGAACTAGGAAAAGTCATGACAAACAGTATGGGAAGACTGTGAAACTATACTGTCAATAATGAGCTCCCAGTTTCTTTTTGGAGAGTAATCACTTACATAACACAATATATAAAACAATCTGTTTGCATCCAGTCAAAACACAATATATAAATGAATATAAACAAAAATGGTTTACATCCAAGGAAACTAATGATATAGTTTTGTGTTAAAAAAACAAGCACGCCAACAGTTATGACGGAAAGAACAGCAGAGCAGCCGACTTGTGTGTACCTGGGTTAAGAGTAGGCAACTGGCATCAGCATGGTTAATTATTGGGTACTCCTGCTGCCATTTAAACACATGTATTGTGAAAAATACTATCATTTTTTCCATATAAACTTGGGAAATAAACAAAACTAACCCTATTTGACTCATTGCCATTGTTTTGGTTCAGTTTAGGCTCATTGGAGTTTTTGTCACTTTTTGCCACTTTTTGCCACTAGGGGTTTTTGCCAGCCGGTTTTAACCGGTGAAAAAACCAGTGGCAAAAACCACTTTTTGACCACCCCCTGCCAACCCTGCCTACCAGACATGTCTTCCCAATGACCAACACGGTCATTGGAAGCTGGTGCCGGTCTTTGGAAGGTGTATGGAAGTTTCAGTCCAGCTTCAGTGGCAGTCACGCTGGCTGGCACAGAATTTCCTGTATGTAGACGAAGCCTGCTCATGAAGCCAGCAGTCATCCCGAGAACATCAGCAGAGGCCTTTTGCATAAAGCTTACGATTTACGGGGCCGGAGACAATTCAAGGAGCCGTTTATTTTAGGCAGGGGATATTATAATGTTTTATTGTCACTAAGGTGCACCTGGCATGACGTCACTAGTACGTAGTATTGGCCGAGTCCACACTGCGAGTAACGCTTTCGGGGCACCTGGCAAATGACTACTTCCAGGCAGGGACGTAGCAAGGGGGCACGGGGGGGCATGGCCCCCTGAGCAAAACAAATTTACACTAGATAGAATGGAATCCTATGATAACCCGACCTTCCTTCCCCCGATCAACAACATATGGCTGAGGACTGAGGAGCGAAATTTGATTCTACCACCGACGTGCCACCCCCCCCCCGGAGAAAACAAATCATGGCTTCTTGCCTGCTTCCAGGAAAATAATTAGCAAACTTTTTACGACAGATGTTAACAGGTGCCAGTCCATAATACAAATTTGTGTGGCATAAGATGTGCATGCCATCGAAAGCTCATGTTACAAACCACAATCCAATCGACACGAATTTTACATTGTTTCCGTGTCCAATATGTGCTGCACAGAAAACATTCCCAATCCATCACCAAATCAACAGCCTAGCTGGGTTACGTCCACATCACCTCCCAGTTCGCTGAACCGTCAGCCAACAGCCAAATAAAAGACACTAACGCTCTCACGATGCCGCCATCACTGCGATGCTCCGAAGTGAAGGCTGAACACCGTTCCTGTAGGCTACTGACTAGAGTTGCAGAGTTCTGGTCCCAGCGCTGTGACCAGAACTGGTCACGGCCGGCACTGAAGCTGTGACGTCAGGCCAGCACCATAGGGTTACCATTGCAGCGCTGTAACTATAGAGCTGTGACTGGTCAGGCCAGCACCATAGGTTTACCATTGCAGCGCTGTAACTATAGAGCTGTGACTGGTCAGGCCAGCACCATAGGGTTACCATTGCAGCGCTGTAATATAAGGCTGTGACTGGTCAGGCCAAGCAACCATAGGGTTTACCATTGCACGCCGCTGTAACTATAGAGGCTGTGACTGGTCAAGGCCAGCACCATAATGGGTTACCATGCAAGCCTGTAACTATAGAGCCGTGACTGGTCAGGCCAGCACCATAGGGTTACCATTGCAGCGCTGTAACTATAGAGCTGTGACTGGTCAGCTCATCTGGCGGCCGTGACAAGGCTGTGGCCAGATATTTAGGACTGTCTGCACCTCTAGTACCGACCATGCCCAAACAAACACGTAACACGTCCCCGGCCTCTCGTGCCCCTGGTAAAACAGACGGTTTACAGGCCTATTTCATCTAGGAGCATCAGCAGACCGCGGCAGGAGAATAATCGGGCGGGAGGTGCCGTGCGACCTCCGCTGACATGCCACCCGCTGATATGTCACCCCTGGGGTCAGACCAACTGACACCTGACCGACCTCCGCTGACATGTCACCCCTGGGGTCAGACCAGCTGACACCTGGCCGACCTCCGCTGACATGTCACCTCCTGGGGTCAGACCAAAAGCTGACACCTGGCCGACCTCGCTGACAATGTCACCACCTCCGGGGTCAGACCAGCCTGACACCTTGGGCCGACCTCCTGCTGACGATGTCACCCCCTGGGGTCAGACCAGCTGACACCTGGCCGACCTCCGCTGACATGTCCCACCTCCTGGGGTCAAGACCAGCTGAACACCTGGCCGACCTTCCGCTGAATGTCACCCTCACCTGGGGTCAGACAGCTGAACACCTGGCCGACCTCCGCTGACATGTCCACCTCTGGGGTCAACCAGCTGACACCTTGGCCGACCTCCGCTGACATGTCACCCCTGGGTCAGACCAGCTGACACTGGCCGACCTCCGCTGACATGTCACCACCCTGGGGTCAGACCAGCTGCACCTGGCTCGACCTCCGCTGACATGTCACCCTGGGGTCAGACAGCTGAACTGGCCGACTCCGTGACATGGTACCCTGGGGCGTCAGACCAGCTGAAGACCTGGCGACCTTCCGTCTGGCATGTTAACCTGGGGTCGACCAGCTTGACACTGGCCGACTCGCTGACATGTCACCCCTGGGGTCAGACAACTGACACCTGACGCCTCCCTGAATGTCCCCTGGGGTCAGAACCAGCTGACCCTGGCCGAACCTCCGCTGACAATGTCACCCCTCGGGGTCAGACCAGCTGAACCTGGCCACTCCGCTGACATGTCACCCTGGGGTCAGACAGTGACACCTGGCCGACCTTCGCTGACATGTCCCGCTGGGGTCAGACAACTGACACTGGCCCGACCTCCGCTGACATTGTCACCATGGGGTCAGAAGCTGACACCTGGCCGACTCCGCTGACATGTCCCATGGGGGTTCAGAACCAGCTGAACCTGGCCGACCTCCGCTGAATGTACCCCTGGGGTCAGACCACTGACACGTGATCGACCTCCGCTGACCTGTCACCCTGGGGTAGACCACGCTGACACCTGGCGACCTCCGCTGACATGTAACCCATGGGGTCAAGACAGCTGACACTGGCGACTCCGCTGGAATGTAACCCTGGGGGTCAGACAGCTTGACCCTGGCGACCTCCGGACTGACATGTACCCCTGGGGTCAGAACACTGACACTTGGCGACCTCCGTGACATGTCACCCTGGGGTCAGACCAGTCTGACACTGGCCGACTCCGCTGACATGTCACCCTGGGTCAACCCGCTGAACACCTGGCCGACTCCGCTGAAATGTACCCCTGGGGTCAGACACTTTGGAAACCCACTGGCCGACTCCGCTGTGACATGTTCCACCCTGGGGTCAGACCAGCCTGACACTGGCCGACTCGCTGACATGTAACCTGGGGTCAAGACCAGCTGACCCTGGCCGCCTCCGCTGACATGTCCCTGGGGTAGACCAGCTGACACTGGCGACCCTCCGTGACTATGTACCTGGGGTCAGCCCAGCTGAAACCTGGCCGACCTCCGTGACATGTACCCCTGGGGTCAGACCAGCTGACACCTGGCGACTCCGCTTGCCAATGTTACCCCTGGGGTCAGAGCTGACACCTGGCCGACTCCGCTGACAATGTCAACCCTGCGAGTCAGACCAGCTGACACCTGGCCGACCTCCGCTGACATGTCACCCTGGGGTCAGATCCAGCTGCACCTGGCCGACCTCCGCTGACATGTCACCCCTGGGGTCAGACCAGCTGACACCTGGCCGACCGACTGCCTTCCCCTGCTGTCCCGCACCGCAATCAGTGGCGATCTCTGACCGCTGCACCGCACACCAGCCCGGTCCGCTCCACAGCGCAACAGCCCCCCGTCCCCGGGTCGAGCGGTGTTGCACCATCCGGCGGCCTTGCCCTGACGTGTGGTATTGTGCTGCTGCATACCGCGCCACGCCGCCGGACCAGCGCTCCGCGGGACACACTGTTTGACGGCAGCGTGATAACAGTTTACAGCCAGCGAACAGAGACGACGCGGCCAGCCCCGCCGCCAACAGCGCTATTGTGAGCATGAATCCCCACCCTCCTGAATCCACTCTTAGTTTCCGACTAACAGTGTCAGAGCCGCTGCTCAGACGACACATCTGACACAGCTACAGTGCCACCGCACCACGCTGCCCTTTAACTGCAAACGCCCTACTAACTGTACACTGTACAGTTCCACAGACCGAGCAATCAGCTGATTCAGCCAAACAGACGGACCGACCACAAAGTACGGCAGGCCAGGCGTGTCCGGAACGATATGTGTGTTTACGCGGTCACTGTGCCATCCGCGAGACAGCTGAAGTCGGTCAGTTGGTGTCACAAGCCGCGGTCAATGAAAGCTCAGCCGATATCGGCGCCAATCGCCGGCCAACTATCGGCCGTCTGCACTGACAGTCCCCGACCTGTCATACGATGGCGCATACTGCTACAAACATACACACGGCACGAGTCGCGTACTATGGTGTGCGTCCCATCACTGACGTCGACTCAGCTCAGGTCGTACACAATACCGCTGATGTTGGGTCAACAGCGTGTGGAAGTGACCGTAATCTGGTGCTATAACGTCAAACACGGTCCGATGTGGTAAAAATACCAGTCGAATACACGCACACGTACATACGTACGCATACATGCACCACATGAAACGATTGGCCGATAAACTGAAAGGTAATGTTGCATTGTACAATAGGTAACGTGGCAGACCGAGACCGCTAACCAGACCCGCCAGTGAGTCACAGCGATACACAGACCGAGACCGCTAACCAGACCCGCCAGTCAGACCGAGACCACTAACCAGACCCGCCAGTGAGTCACAGCGACACACAGACCAAGACCGCTAACCAGACCCGCCAGTGAGTCACAGCGATACACAGACCGAGACCGCTAACCAGGACCCGCCAGTGAGCACAGCGAAACAGAACCAAACCGCTAACCAGACCCGCCAGCTTTGAGTCACAGCGATAACAGACCGAGACCGCTAACCAGACCCGCCAGTCAGACCGAGACCGCTAACCTGACCCGCCAGTGAGTAACAGCGATACACAGACCAAGACCGCTTACCAGACCCGCCAGTCAGACCGAGACCGCTAACCAGACCCGCCAGTGAGTCACAGCGATACACAGACCAAGACCGCTAACCAGACCGCCAGTCAGACCGAAGACCGCTTAACCAGACCCGCCAGTGAAGTCACAGCGATACAGGACAGCAACAACACGCTTACACGCACACGCACAACAGCACACGCACAACGCAACACGCACACGCACACGGCTACACGCACCACGCAAACACGCGACACGCACACGCACCGCACAGCGCTACACGTTACCCACGCACACAGCAAACACGCACACGCACACGCACACGCATTATCAACACGACCACAACACACACACACACACACACACACACACACACACACACACACACACACACACACACACACACACACTGCCTGGCAGTGCCGAGCAGGACACCGGGATGCCAGGCCCCGCGCCCGGGGACAAAAATCGACGAAAACGGGCGACACGAACACCGAAACTCTTCAGCTTGTGCCACGGCAGATGACATGAACACATAAGGTGTCCGCTAGTTTACATATACTGATGTGTTTGCCGACAGATCTTTCGTTCTCTAAACGTTTTCGACGAGCAAAGACCGCCATATGCCGTTTTTCATGACATGGATTTTAGTATCCGTAATCGTCTTGCGAATTTTCGGTCGATTTTGTCTTCTCTGCCACCCACGGCCCGCTCTGATTCTATACCTGTTTGTCCCCCCCCCCCCCCCACACACACACACACATTCGGGCGGACCTACCTGCCGAAGTCAGAAGGCAGGGACGTGATGGACATGTCGTTCATGCTCAGCATAGTTAGGGTTCGCAGCTGGACGAATCCCTGAGGCAGCCTGCAACAACAGGACACAGCACCAGTGACGGCATGACAGTTCAAGGCAGGGTTCGCCAACATAGAGATGATGCTGCCTGGCGAGCTGACCTGACGAAGATGGAGTGCACGGTCCTCGCCGCGGTGGACCTGAGCGCCGCCTACGATCGCGTCCACAAGGACAGCCTCATCATCAAGATGGCAGACATGGGCGTCCCCCCATGCCAGCTCAGATGGTTCCGCAGTTTCCTGGCCGACCGGGGGACGAGAGTCAAGTGGGAAGACGCGCTGTCCAGGGAGGTCATCACGAGGGAGGGCCTGCCACAAGGAGCCACCAGCTGGGGCATTTCATGACAGATCGACCAAAACAAAGCTCGGAATCATACACGGCCCCTCCTCATATTTTCCAGATATCAGTTAAAAATCACTGTAATTCTTAACAAGCGGGTTTATTCAGGTAGCCGGGTTATCGAGTTTTATAGCTTGTTACATTTCAGGCCTCCGTCGGGCGTCTCACAAACCAGTACTTGAGTTAGTAGCCTCTTATGCAAATTTTCAGCCAACTTTGCAACCAAAACCTTTGAGTTTCATGGCCGGCGGCGCGTATAGGTCTCTCGCGATCTAAATTCTCCTCACATTGGGATTGTCACACTAAAAAACCTATAATATCAACAAGAATCATTCCAATGAAACGCATAGATTAACCCGCCCCCATCCCTGGGCCTCTGCATTTCCTTCGCCCGACTGGGGGGCTCGTCCGACGTTGACACAACCCCCCCCCCCCATGACTCGGTCTTCCACTCGGCACGTAGACAAAACCAACAGACACTGTTCGAACCCCGGACATCAAAAATCATGGGTCGAAGAGGCTGAGTTTCCTGGAGGCCCCTCCTCTCTCTGGCTCGCTAATGGTTCAAAACTCCGGCCAGGTCACCCAGAGGGTCATCGAAGTCAAATTTTTTCAAAGTTTAGGACCATCTCACCAGGAAACCTCCCCCCCAAATATCTCGGAAACTTATGGCTATCTATAACAAACGTTCAATAAGGACAATCGCTATCCAATGAAATTTGCAATCGCACCTAGTCCTCAAAATTTGACCTCAGGTCAATAGTTAGGCTCTAGAGGTCATTAAAGTCAAAAAGCTTTATTTTTGGACAAAAAGTTATTTTTGTGAAATAACTTCTTACCTATCAGAGATAACGACCATTACTGTTACGCCATCGTGTTTGTCTCGTCAAAGGCGCTTTGAAATATTATACAATTTTATTAGTTAGGTCAAACTTGAAAATGACCTCAGGCAGGTCAAGTGGTGACCAAGTAGGTCATGTTTGCATATCAGTAGATGTGTCTTGACGAGATCCAACACACTGGTGTAGTGCCAGTTCTCTTCCTTCATTATAGCCAGAGTTATCTGACGAAAAAGGTGTGGTGGACCTCGGATGACCTCAGATTGGACCCGTAAATGTTCCCTCTGAGCCAAAAACCTTGCATTGGACATACATAATATCATAGATAAACAATCATCCAGAAGGAAATTGGACTGATATTGTCGACAAAGGAAAGCATTTTGATTATTTTCTCCATTGACTATGAATGGGGAGATCGCAAAAATTGACCGACCTAAGGTCACCGATACAAAAAATCCAAAAAGATATACATTTTTAACTAATGACTTAATTAATCCTAAAAGTTTGGATATCGACCCTTTGAAACTGTAGTCATGGCATTCGACCGCAAACGATTTTTTATGAACGGTAGGGTCACTTGACCTGACCTGTGGTTGACCTTGACCCTGGAACCTGACACGAAACTGAATTTTGGCGGCAAAATGTCGCGGAAAGAATCATGAATAGTTATGCCAAATTTGGCGGCGCTACGCGCCGCCATTTTTTCGTTATCTTGATAAAACATGAGCGGGGGTGTTCAAACCCCCCCCCCCCAGTGGGGCGCGGGTTAACGTGATATAGCATTTTTGAAAATTCCAAAATTTTGAAATTTTCAAACGCATTTTTAAGTAAAACCACGTTTTTTATAATGTGGCCACTAAAAATTATGATGTTTTTCCTTGCCAGCATTGACTTCAATATATGAGCCTTCGATAGTAAAAATATTGGAGATAGACTTTTTCTCTAAAAATTGGTATGGTTTATGATTATTCTTATGACATATTGGTTTAAATACTCCTATAATTTATATGGGAGATATTGCCCGCTGAAAATGGAAGGTTTGAGCAAAATCGAATAATGCCTGAGGCTATAACTCGAAAACCGTTCGACGAATGGTGCTGAAAATTTCACGTTAATCTGCGGCCCAGATAACCCTCTAAACGCATTTTAATCGAAATCTGAGAAGTAGGGTGTTATGGCTTGGTCGATCTGTCATGGAATGCCCCAGCTCACAAATGTTATGGCTCTGCTACGCCAATGACCTCATCCCGATGCTCCGCCGACACAGGGTATCCATCGGACTGTACGCAGATGACCTCGTGATCTTCGCCAGCGACCACGACGTGGACAGCGCCACCGTCAGAGAGCAGGCAGCGCTGGATGAGTGATCTTCGCCAGCGACCACGACGTGGACAGCGCAACCAGCAGAGAGCAGGCAGTGCTGGATGAGTGATCTTCGCCAGCGACCACGACGTGGACAGCGCCACCGTCAGAGAGCAGGCAGCGCTGGATGAGCTCCATGAGTGGGCACAAACCTGGGACATGGAGGTTGGCGACTCCAAGACCAAGACCATCCTGTTCTCCACTCACCGAAACGAAGTAAAAGCCAAGCGCGCCCTGAAATTATGTCTGGGGAACAAGGTCCTGGAGCAGATCGAATGTCACCATCTTGGGCGTAAGGTTCGACTACCAGCTCACCTTCTGACCTCACATAGACGCCACCATAGATAACAGTAGTACTACTACTGTTACTACAGTAGTACTACTTTATCTATGATACTACTGTGATACGTAGTACTCATAGATAACAGTAGTACTACTGTTATCTATGACGCCACCAAACTGAAAGTTGACAGGTGCATCGGAGCGATAAAGGCCCTGGCCGGCACAGGCTGGGCTGCAGAGAGCACACCCTCCGTAAGCTGTACAAGGCCTTCATCAAACCTGTCGCCCTCTAAGGCTGCAGCACCTACATGCCCGTCCAGCCAATAGAGACGTCATCGACAGATCTGCCCGCGCCGCAGCCAGAGTGATATCGGGATGCAGGGATGCCCGGTCGATACAAGGAAAGAGGTGCTGATGGAAGAAGCGCAGATAACAGACGTCCCCGCGGCGGCGGCCGAGGAACAAGGAGCCATCCAGCGCGAGAAGCTGCTGCGACTCGACCCCCGGATCCCGGCCCACAGTACCGCCAAGCGCGTCACCCAGCGCCGTCTGAGGAAGCGCGACACGTGGAGGGAGAGAGCGACGGTGATCGTTGAAGAGGCTAGCCTGGAGGGACAACCGAGGGAGAACCAGTCGACCGCCCTGCAACCACCGTGGGAGAGCGACAGAAGGGGGTCGATCGGTATCCTCACCGAAACGGCGGGCCCCGCAAGGAGGAGTCACGGAGCCGAGGCGAGACGAGAGGAATTCGAGGACGCCACCGCCGACCTGTCCCCTGCACAGTCCACCTACTACACGGACGGAGCAGCGGCCGGTGGTTTCGGGATCGGAGGATGCGGCATCACCCGGTCGGAGGATGCAGACAGGGGTGCCCGCACATGGGCGGTACCGGCGGGACAGCTTACCGGCTCGTACCGTACCGAGGTGCTGGCCATGAGAGAGGCTCTGGGCGACATCTCTGACGCCCCGGCACACATCAACAAGCGCTTCCGAGTCTACCCCGACTCCCTGTCGCTGCTCACGAAACTGCGAGATGCACCCTGGACACCACAACCCACCACCATGACCTCCATCAGAGACCGGTTGGCGGACATCTGCCGGCGGGGAATGATGTCCAGCTGGTGTGGGTACCGGGCCAGGTGTCCGAGGTAACGAGGAAGTGCAGTGACCCACTCTGCAGAGCAGCCCTCTGCACAGTGTGCCGGGAGCAGGCAGATAATCCCTGTCACGTTCTGCTGCGCTGCCCGGCTCTCATGCGGACGAGGCTCCGCCTGATAGGCTCCGCCTGATAGGCTCCATCGCCCCCCACCCAGAGGACGCGCGGAGCGACGTGACGGTGGAGGCTCTGGGGGCCGCTCACAGGTCCCTCCAGAGCCGCTCGACTACAACTCGTTAGAGGCGGAAGGACAACAGGTAACGAGGAGGCGGACGCCGCAGCGAACGAGGGCAGGACAATGAACGACAGACCTGACCTGACCCTGCCGGTGGATCTGACCTGGCCTCGGCCCGCACTGCTATCCGACAGACGTGCAGGAGACGGTGGGATGGGGCCTACCATGAGGGAGTACCGCCCGACCACTTCCACCGCCGAGTGACAAACGGACGTCCAATGGAAGTCAACCGCAGTTGGACAAGAGCTGAGCAGAGGACACTGCATCAGCTGCGCGTCAACCGCTTCCTCCTCTTACGGGACACGCTCTGGAGGTGGAGGAGGGCCGGCGAAGACGGCAACTGTTAGGTCTGCATTAAGCCTGAGGACTCTGAGCACTTCCTTCTCCGCTGTCCTCGCTTCCAGTCCCAGCGTACCAGGATCCTGGGTCCAGTTTCCCCTATCTATCCTCCAGAACGATCCGGGAGCAGTGGTGGCCTTCGTGCGGGCGACCGGCCTCCTCCGAGGGACCCGACCATCGGCTGGCAGCCGAGAGCCGCCGGACAGATGAAGAAGAAGAAGCTGGCCTGTCAGGGTCAACCTGTCTGGGGCGGCGGAATGGATAAAGTCGAGTAGTGTTGAGTGTAGATACACACACAGTCCTACGACCTACATATTTCCAGAAACACTTCACAGTTACTGAATGCAGGCATTACTCAATGTTCTAACACCAATGACAGTATAACAGTGAATGCTGAGAAGAGTACAAGTGAAACATGAGTAGGTACAATCAACACACTTTCAACAGTGTTATTTTACAGGTTTGCATTGATGCACGGTACATTACAAAGAACATGTAAATAAAGAAAATAACGAAACTTTTTATGTGTGTGAGGATGGATGACATGGCCATATTGATTAATAAGTAAAAAATACTGATCTTACACATGTAAAAAATATGTATTATTTAAAATATATTACTAAAATATGAAAACAAGTTTTCGGCGCTAAGCCATTATCCATTATTATGATGGATGGCTTAGCGCCGAAAGCTTGTTTCGTATTTTAGTCATCTATTTTTTAAATAATAAATATTTTTGACATGTGCAAGATCATTATTTCTTTTACTTATTAAAATAGCAAAACATGTGATCACTCACCATGGACTCAATGACAATCCATCCGATACCCAGTCTAAATTCCCAGAGCATACTAAGGGCAACACTTAGCAAATGATAGCTGGATATTAGTTCAGCGTGATTAAACAACTAAAGTGGCATACATTGGCCCACATAACTAGCGTCTATGACCAGTATCGGGCATCGTAACATGCAGTTCCTTCTCAGACTGGCTAACTTACTTTGTGATAGGGTTGCTGCTGAAGTCAATGACTTGTAAAGATTTGCAGTTCTTGATCTCATCAGGTATATCAGGCACATCTGAAAAATTCGGCATATCCTACCATCAAGACCCTGCATGACTTAAGGCATTGCTAAAATATGTCTTCATACCGTGCAGCTCCTGTCCATATGTCCGATATAGCAGTATACAATATCGGTCATGGGGTTAACCCAGCATTGGCTGGGGCCTCCAAACACCTTCCATTGGCCGGGGCGAAATCGCCCGGCCAATGGCGATTCACCCCTGACTCCCGAACTAATGGTCCGATTTGGACGCGACATGCGGCAATCGAAAGGTCTCAACGAGCTGAATCTAATACGTGATTAACATTTCGTTGTCAAGGTCATAGGTCAGGTCAACGTCAGGTCAAATATCAAAACCGAGGTATTTGTGTGTATGGGCCATGCTTCCTATCCGAAGCTATCGATTACAACCATGATCGCCCAAAGTCGGCTCAAAGGTATGATACACATCCGGCATGGGCTAAAGTAAGATTGCAGACAAAGTTCAATGTCAAGGTCAGGTCACAAAAGGTCACTATACGAAAACATATCTACCAAAACCATGCAACACATGTTTTATGGGTTATTTTACACGCATAACTCGATAGTGATCGTCATTTTACCACCGGAATTAATTTACGTGAATTAAGTGTCAAACTAAAGTCAATGTCAGGTCGCATAAGGTCAAAATTTGAAAAGGATAAGTATAACTAAAAAAACGTGTTTCTGGACCAGTTTTGTGCCAGAAATAGTGTCCCAGTATTGTCTTTATCTGGTCATTAAAAAAGAGAAGAAAAAAAAAACGTAAATTAAAAACATGACGTCTTGAGATACTTCGGGAGCCATAAGTCAGTCAAAAATAACAATATTGCTCTGAAATTTTGTTTGGGCATTGTCCATAAGTGATTATCTAACATTTAAACCGGTTTTTGAATATGTTAAAAACATCCAATTTTGAGGGCATAACAAAAAAGGAGAGGTAAAAAAATATAAGATAATCATTTTGTAGCCATTGCCCTTTGTTTTCTTTAACGTATTTGATTACATTTTGTCACCAAATGGCCTTTGCACGGCCTGTTAAAGTTTAGCCGTTTGTTTTTCGTCAAAATTGTGTGTAGTGACGTCACTAAATTTGCTATAGCTCGAAATTTGTCGACGAAATTGCTTAAAGGGAGTGTGCCTACTCTTTTGAAATGTCAAATATATTTTTATTACGGTAAGAAGCTTACTGCTGTGATTATTGGTTACGATAAATTCACGTCTGGAAGCCCCTTTTAGGTGAATATTTTACTTATTTTCTCTGTTTTGCAATGTGTTTTGATTTTCAAAACTCCAAAACGATCGACCTAATACAACGAAGTAGCGAAAATGTATACCTATAAATTGGCGCACTGGCCAGAGCTAACATATATATGCTAGCGTGTTGTAATTTGAAGTCAATGCTTCTATGCGAAAGCTCATCATGTCGACTATTGATAATTAATATTCTGCCAGAAGTGATTGGCGACCTTTTGGAAATATCAGCAACTAAAGTGGATTCGGGGAAATGATAGTATACGATGGCAAATTCATGAAACAATATGTTTCTCACAGACTAGTTCAAGCAACTCCAACATGACCAATGTGAGTAGCGCACACTCCCTTTAATTGTATTACGGAAGATGTAAAATTTATACAGAAGAAGGTATCCAAAGTTTCGCGTTGATAGCGCTGTTCGTTTTTTGGCTATTACAAAAATCATTCAGGGGGCGTTTTCGACCCCTCCCCCCAAGCCAATGGCAGGTTAAAGGAAGTGTGCCTACTCTGAAATGTCCAATAGATTTGTATTACGGTAAGAAGCTATTGGTTTGATCATTGGTTACGATAAAATTTACGTCTGGAGCCCCTTTAGTTGAATTTTAACTTATATTCTGTTTTGCATTTGTTTTGTTTCAAGACTCATAAACGATTGCCACAATAAACAGAGTGACAAAGATATTACCTACAATGGCGCACCAAAGACAATAAACAAATCCAAACCCATACGAACAATGTAAAATAGTTATCGATGCTCTGTTCGGCAGCCGCTATCAGTGCTCACGAGTTGTTTTCTATTGGTCAACGCTAACATATATGCTAGCGTTGTAATTTAAGGTCAATGCTTCTAGTAGCGAAAGCTGTCTGGCGAATATTGATAATTTTGTTATGCCAAAAATATCTTGGCGAATTTGGAATATCTCAGCAACTATAGTGAATCTGGAGAAATTAAGTGCATGGCTAAATTCAGAAAAATATGTTCTACAGACCAGTGTCAACAACTCCACATGACCAATGTGAGTAGGCGCACTCCCTTTAAAGGAAATATTCACCTTGAAAAAAATGAGAAAAAGCTCAGAATGATAAGAGAAAGCAAGGATTAAGTATTCACATATACTAATTCAAAGAACCCTATAATTTACGCTGAGAAAAAGCAAATCTAAAATGTCAATTTCTTTTGGTGATAATTCATAATTGTTGTTCCTCTAGTTAATGCAAATCAGCTGTATAGAAGCACGATATGTCATCAAAACGTCAATCGCATTTGGAGGAATCGCTGGCGATACAAGACACTACTTGCCTAATCAATTTGTAAGAAAAATGAAACAACGAAGAAAAAAAAAATGACAAAGCCATTTTAGAAAAAAAACACAGAGAAAAAATAAAATTAACAAAAAAATAACAAAAATCACTGACAATAATATCAATATTAATAATATTAGACGAGCGAAACCAGCACCATAGAAAAAAAAAAAACAAAACGGAAACAATAAAACAAAAACTAATAATCTTTGCCGTTATTTGTGTCTACCAAGAAGTAGTTTCCAGTGGTTCATCTATGGACGTTGAAAGTTGTGTTTAAAATATTTCAACTTAGCCTATACCATGTATTTCATTTACGAACAAAATTATCAGTGTATTATTTTTGCCATAATCCGTTGCAGTGAACGAGGCTTATTCTAAACCCATGCACTCAAGAACAAGCCAGAGCAAGATGAATGACGGCATTTCGGACCCAATCGAAGACTAGGTACGTCTGAATAATTTCGTGAGATTGTTGCTGAGAATAACGTTTTATAGACGATTTAAGCATCAAATCACGTAATCCTCACAAAGTTTACTTTTTGCAATCCAGGGAATAGTCACTGAAACAATAATGTTTTTGTCCATGTCCAGCACTAAGCGTTATTCTTTACAAACACTTTTCCAAGTCTTACGTCATCTCCTACCGTCAATAATCATGCTCATAGTCACAAAAATTCAGCCACATCACATTGGAGTTACCGGGTATACCCGGTCTCGACTTTTAGGATGAATATTTAAACTAATTAAGAGGTTTCTTTGAAAATGTGATAAAGGTGCACAAAGTCATTTTCGAGCATGCGCACAACTGGTGCTATCTCAAACCTCAAAAAAAAAACTCAAATAAGGGATTAAAAGAAAAAGATAAAAACAAAAAATAAATTACTTTAAAAGGAAGTGTTCAATGACAACATGGCGGTTTTGAACTGGATGGATAACGAGTTTGTATTAGCCGTGTTGAAAAACCCAACTCCGAACTTTTCTGAAGGCTGAAGGGGCCTCCAGCCGAATTATATTTGACTTTTTGTCGAAAGAAATGATGGGCCATAGAATACAAGAATGTCAAGAATGCGGGCTTCTACACCTGGGCAGATGCTTACAGTAATCTTGACGCATTCGTTCGAGTATATGATGGCTGACAGCCACCGTTGACGTTGCGGAGAGTAACGCATATATTTAAATAAAATTGTAATAATGTACGTTACTACTCTGTCCTTGATCGCGCGATGTATGGCTATTTGTGACATTATGAAAAGAAGTTGTATTTCAAAATATAGTCAAATCGTGTTCGAAAAAAAAATCCAATGTGAACTATTTCCTTCAATGAAGATGATCGCCAGATAGCAACCGTTGTTCTGAGTCTTATCGGACCGATCAGATGCTGTAACTCGGATGCTAGATAGGAAATATCTTTTGACACAGCAAACCCAATTTGCCATATGTCAAGGCATTCTGTAAAAATGCGAACAAGCGACTTACCATTTCTAGAAACATCCAATTCTGCCAAGTTTTCCAGGTACATGATATCTGAAGGAAGCTTCTGGATTTCATTGTCGCTCAATCCCAGCTTTCTCAGCTTGGTAAGACGAAACAAATTCTGAAACAACAGCAAATGTCATTCAAAACTATGAAGAATATCAATATAACAAACATTAGTGATACATAATTAGGTGCTCATATACACAAATATCAATGATAGAAAATACGTCAAACAGATCACAATATGACATAGTGACAATTGACAGTTCTAACAAAATCACGATTACCCTGCATGGCCATAGACAACTGGACTGGGCAAAAAAATGGACTTGGACTGGACAACTTGACAAGGTACTAGTGGTGCGAGATTCAGAAAATATTTGTTCAATGTCCGGCCGATGTCCAAGACCATGGTCAGCTGTCCGTCTGACACTGTCCGAAAATCACTTTTTGTCCGAAATTTGTCCGAAAGTAAAACACAATATATGATACGAAATGTAAAACATTCAGTGTATCATTCCCAATATATACAAAAATATAGGCATTTGTGTCAAATAATGCTACAGTTAGGATATCCGAAAGCCACAATCATCATATTATATACAGGAAAATATGTATTGTTAGCAAGCAACTAAGTGATTTTCACGACAAGCCATCTTGGGCATTGGATGTCCGACAATGTCCAAAAAAGGTGCTCCGTTTCCGTCCGAAAACCGAATCGGTCTTCGGACAAATTAGGATTTTCGAAAAGGTTTGCACCGACTGGCACCACTACAAGGGACCTAGACATAAACCGAAAACACCGTTCCAAAGCTTGTAAAAAAACACACATTTGGAAACTATTTTTGTTGATCCACATCAGAAACAGTCGCTTAGCATAAATCCCCAGACCAAACAAACAAAACAAACAAAAACAACTCCACACCTTTTTACTCCCAATTTCAAAAAGTAAAGTCCAAATTCAAAAAGATAAAGTCCAAATTCAAAAAGATAAACACCAATTTCAAAAAGATAAACACAAATTTCAAAAATATAAATTAAGATTTCAAAAAGATAAACACCAATTTCAAAAAGATAAAATAAAATTTCAAAAAGATAAACTCAAATCTAAAATAAATGAATATCAATGAAAAAACATGAACTCCTATTTTAAAATATATATATATATATATATATATATATATATATATATATATATATATATATATAAAATCGAATTTTAAACAGGTGAAACGCAATGTAAAAAGGACCATTACAGCCAAGGTCCCTAAATACTGTAAAAGTCAATGCAATATTTGGAACAAAACCAACAGGAACAAGTCGTCTAACAGACAAATCCTGCTCCCACTTAACTAGCATTCCATCTAATTCGATTCACGCCCATTTATTCATTTCATTCACGACTTTGAAAAGTAAGCAATCTTAACGCAATAACACATATTTGGAGCCAAGTTGGTGATATTTATTCGTCTGAACAACTCATACAACTGGCAGCAAACCACGTCTACCCCCAAAGCCAGCAAACCACGTCAGCAAAACCACGTCCCCGGTAGCCAAACCACGTCTGCGCGTGGCTGTGGCTGTTTTGGCCACCCCAGCTGCGCATCACGTCCAGTTGAGTCGGAGGCGGGTTCAGATCCTCATTATTCGGTTATATCCATGCCACCATGATGTTGAAGAATAGCGTTGTCTTCCGACGATTCAGAATGTCAAAAACTACGTAAAATTGGTTCACCAAAATAAAAATAAACAAATTAAGACCAATGGACACAGACTACGGATCAATTTGGAAACGATGAATAAAAATACAATGGTTAAAGATTATTTTATTTTAAAGCTGCAAAAAAGTCACGTGAAACAATCATACAACTTTTTGTATTTGTGACACCTTTTTTTAATGGCAGAGCTTTTTGTGCAAAGAACCTCTTAATGGCAATGCATGAGCGTTGCCCACATAATTCCGTTTCTCTGATTATTTTCTGAGTGACATGATCACTGCTCGTTGGATTACCTGAATCATAGCATTGGGCTATCTGCATAACATTGTTTTATTTGAAATATTATTGAAGGAAAAATGATCATAACCATGTCAGATAATTATATTTTTATAAAAAAGGCCAGAAATATACAACAAAACAAGCTTTCAGCATTACGCCATTATCAATTTTTGAACCAGTCCACATATTTTTCAACACAGCACACTCGGATTCTCTTCAAACGTCCTCAGCGACAAAGATATTCCTTACCTACTATTTAGCAGTCAGCCATAACGCAACAGTCAACCAAAACTCAGATTACCCTCGACACATTCAACAACATACAAAATTATCACACCGCCATAAACATCGTGATATATCACACATATATTGTGTAGCTCACAGTACAAAATAGATACGCTCACACAATCGCCGCCTGATAATGAATAACCGCCTGATGAAGAAAAACGCATTCATGAGGGGCGGGCCTATGCCACACATTTAATGGACAAGGGGCCACGAGCTTCTCATGATGTTTAGAGTGGGCTTGAGGTTTCTGATCTGAATCAGAACGGACTTTAATGGGCTCAACGGACTTTCATTTCGATGCATCAAACACAGAAATTAATACCGGCTTTAATATAGAAATCATTAGCTCAGGTCGGACAGTGCCGAAAATCAAAATAGCAGAATCCATTCAGATCAGAAACCGTGAAGCCCACTCTAAACATTTCATGAAGAAGTCGTTGGCCCCTTGTCCATTTAAATGTTGTAGTATAGGCCCGCCCCTCAATGGGAATTGCCGTTTTTCTTCATCAGGCGGTTATTCATTATCAGGCGGCGATTGTGTGAGCGATATCTGCATTTTGTAACTGTGAGCTACACAATATATGTGTGATTATCACTTGATGTTTATGCGAGTGTGATAATTTGTATGTTGGTAATGTGTCGAGGTAATCTGAGTTTTGGTTGACTGTTGCGTTATGGCTGACTGTAAATAGTAGGTAAGGATATCTTTGTCGCTAAGGACGTTTGAAAGAGAAATCCGAGTGTGCTGTGGAAAAATATGTATGTTCAAACTGATAATGGCGTTAAATGCCGAATGTGTTTGTGTATATTTTGGCCTTTTTTATAAAAATATAATTATCTGACATGGTTATGATCATTTTTCCTTCAATAATATTAACTATAACAGTGTCATCCATCCTCGCCCACTTTATTTGAAATCGCATTTTATCTTTTTGAAATTGGACTTCAGCTTTTGATTTTCATTTCAGCTTTTGATTTCAGATTGCGTCCGTATTGCCGGATTTCGTCTGCTGCGGCGGCGACCGCTGCTGCCGCTGCTGCTGCAGCAGCGACGTCGGCTGCCGCTGCTGCTGCGGCGGCGACGTCGGCTGCCACGGCAGCGACTGCTGCGGCGACTCCTGCTGCGGCGGCTGCGGGGACTGCTGCAGCGTCGGCTGCTGGCTGGAGGGCACTGGCTGCGGCGGCGACAGCGGTGTCGGCAGCGTGTCACTCTGCTGTCGGCCACCGCTCACTGTCGCCTCTGCGGCCGGCGGTGACGGTGGTGACGGCGGCGACTGCGACGGCCCATTTGCTCTGGCGGCGCAGCTCTCCGGGACGGTCGTCAGAAGAACGGACGCCGCGTTGCCGCGAATAACCGCTAACGAGCAGCGCTGCAACAACCACTCCGTCTCCCTCCGCTCGCCGGTGACAGGTGACAGCGGACAGCCGGGCACCCAGTTCCCTAAGGAAGACACTGGTGGTTGGGCCGCATGAGCCGCTGGTTTCGAAAGCCACCGACTCAAACCGGAAGCGTGGGCTGAGGTGACCGTACTTTCGACGCTTCGTTTTGTTTTCTCTCAGGTCAATATTGATGTCATCAAAGGTCCGATTTTCTGGTTTTAGGAAATCGCTCCAGAGACCCCCATATCTCGGGAATTATTTTAGCTAGGAAGAAACGGAAAATACTATCGAAAACCCTTCAAAAATGCAATCGCAAAATTTCCTCGGATTTTAAGCAATGTTAATAGTTTAGGCTTCAGAGGTCATCAAAGGTTAAAAAATGCCAAATCTGTATTCACAAATAACATTTTACCTAACAAAAATAGACAATAATTTTGACGCCATGGTGTTTGTCTTGTCAAGGCGCTTTGATTCACATTCATGATGACCAGGCAAGGTAAACGTATTTTTTAAACCTCATGTCAAGGTCAAGTGGTGACCCAATTATGTTACGTGTCTCAACGAGACAAACGTATTGGTGCCGGTTTCACTTTTCTATCCTGATCTTATTGAGTTATTTAATAATAAAAAATTGGTGACCTCGGATAACTTCGGCTGACACTGTAGGGGTTCCTGAACAAAAAATGCACCAGGGTCTTCAAGAATGGCCTTCAAAAATAATAATGATCCAGGAGGAATTGGGCTGATATCATGCGTATGCTCAGAAAATTAAGCTTTTAAATATTTTCCCATTGACAATATAATAGGAAGTTCAATAAATTTACCTGACCTTAGGTCATCGATATAAAAACGAGATATACGAATTGTGGGTACCTGATGGCCCTGATGAAATCCTGTGAGTACGAAACCGATCGGCCAAAAACTGTGGTATTACTGCAAACTTTTTGGAGGTGGGGTCACATGACCTGGCCTAGTGACCTGACCTGAGATGATCCGAGATAAAAAAAAACAGTATGTGGATAAATTATGCCTAAAAGGCTGTGCCAAAAACGGCGGCGCTGCGCACCGCCGTTTTTTTGCTATCCTCGAAAAACCTTGAGATGGCATCTAAACGCCCCCGGCCCGGCGCGGGTTAACCCGGCATTGACTGGGATCTGATCTGAGCACAATTGACTGGGGAGGGCGTTAAACGCCCCCTCCCCACTCCTGGTTATCTTCCGAACCACTGATCGCAGCGAGACGCGCAATGCGGCATTCGAAACCACTCAGAGACGAATCTTAAGAATGCTCGAAAATGCCAAATTAAGGTCACATGTCAGGTCACGACCAGGTCAAAGGTAAAAAAACGAGGCATTTTAGTTTATGGGCCATACTTTACATCAAAAACCTTCGATTGCAACCATAATCAGCAAAAAAAAAACATCAAAGGCAGGGTTGGAAAAAACGGGTTTTTCATCAAAACCCACTGGGTAGTGTTTTTTGTGGGTTTTATGGGTGGGTTTTTGGAGTTTTTCACCCGCTCTTCGCCATTCGATATATGCTTGAATGTCCCAATTTGGAAACTTTTAAGCATGCAAAAACATCCTTAGAAAGGATGTTACATGCCTTTGATGCGTGCAACGTAACAAAATACTACTTGCTAGATTACCAGGATGAAATTTCACATTCAAAATATCGCATCTCTTTGGTTAGTAGAGATGGGAGTTCAATGGACGACGTTGTTCTTTAAGAAGAGTTGGGAGTCTGAATGGTGGAATGAGGGGAAATGCAACATTGTTTCCTTTCTACTCATCTTTAGTCTAAAACAAAAACACATCAAACTCAATTGATGCACCAATTATCATCTTTGCTTTTCAAAAATACGTCGGCGAACTTGCTTTTATACCATTTTGATAAACCACCCGGAGTGGGTTTTTGTTTAACTCGCGCCCCACTGGGCCTCTGCATTTCCTTCGCCGGACTGGGAGGGGTTGAACACCCCCCCCCCCTCTAACTCGGTCCTACGGGCACGTAGACCAAACAAAAAAACACCGGTCGAACCGTTATTCACAAATTCATTTGTCGAAACATTTCATTTTTCGCTCACGTTAAAACTCAGGTCACCAGAGGTAATCGAGGTCAATTTCCAGTTTTTAGGACATCGCTCCAGAAAACCCAAATATCCCTTGGAAAAATGCTATCTAGAAAAAAAAAACGTCCAAAAACAATCGTAGTCATAGAAATTTTGCAATCGGACCTAGTTGTCTTTAAAATTTGACCTCTAGGTCAAATAGCAGACAAGTGACTCGGATCCCAAAAACGGATCTCGGGATCTTATCTATGGGATCTGGACTCCAGGATCCGCTGGGATCATAGATCCACCTTCACAAAATGCGATGGATCCACTTGGGATTCATATATCCGTCTTCCAATATTTGTCGACGATCCGCACTGGATCCGAGATCGCAGGGCACCCCCCATTTTGCATTGGGATCCACTGGGATCCCAGATCGCCATTATACATATGTATATTTTCGGAACCAATTTTTAAAGTAAATTGTCAGTACTTTTTTCATTCGTTTGTTAATGCAACTTAGCATGGGTGCATGCCTTTTAGTTACATTTTGTCAATAAATTACTATTTCATTATGGCATAATATGCAAGTTCGGATCCTTGTCGGATCCAAGATCCGTTGGATCATAGATCCATTTTCATTGTTATATAATGAGATCCTGGTAGATCCAAGATCCGTTTGCCAAAATTAATCGAAAGATCCACTGGGATCCAAGATCCACTATTGTAATTTGTCGTGGGATCCAGTGGGATCAAAGATCCAACATTGCGTTTTGTCGAGAGAACCTCTGGGATCATAGATCCTACTTTCAGATCCATGCACATGTCTGGTCAATAGTTTAGGCCCTAGAGGTCATTAAAGTCAAAAATGCTGATTTTGGCAAAAGATATTTTCGCGAATAACTTCTTACCTAACAAAGAAAGCGCAATAATGTTTACGCCATCGTGTTTGTCTCGTCAAGGCGCTTTGAAATATGTCAAATTGGATCATGTTAGGTCAACTTAAAAAATGACCTCAGGTCAAGGTCAAGGGTGACCCAAGTAGGTCATATTGCATATCAGGAGATGTGTCTTGACGAGACAAACACATTGGTGAAAGTTACACTTGATGATGATGATTTGGGTTTCAGGGCGCCTTAACTGTAAAGTTATTTGGCGCAAAGTTACACTTCTCTATCGTCATTATGTTTTTAGAGTTATTGCCGAAAAGGTGTTGGTGACCTCGAGGCTCGAATGACCTCAGATGACCCCTGAGCAGAACCTGCCCTTGTATCATACATAATATCCTATTATAACATTGTCCAGAAGGAAATGGACTGATATCGTCGAAAAAGAAAGCATTTGAAAATTTATCCTTGACTTATATATGGGAGGTCATAAAAATTGACCCGACCTCAGGTCACCCGATATCAAAAATCCGAGATACACATTTTGTAGAATACTGATGACTTGATGTAATTCCTTAAAAGTTTATATCGATCCGTTAGGAAAAAACTCGTCGTCATGCACGACCGCAAACTGTTTGGTTAGGTGGGTCACTTGACCTGACCTGGTGACCTGGACCTAACCCGATTCGAAACTAAAAATTCGCAAAATGTGCGGAAAGGATCAATGATTTAGTTATGCGCAAAATTTGCGCGGCGCTTACGGCGCCAGCCGTTTTTTCGTTATCTAAAAAAAAAAACAGGAGGGGGTGTTCAAACAACCCCCCCCCCTAGTGGTCGCGGGTTAATTAACCACAAAAAAACGGGTTTATTAGAATAGGTTGGGCGGTGGGGTTTTAGGTAGTGCCAACCCTGCTCAAAGGTATGGTTCACATTCTGCATGAACTTAGAGTGAGATTTTTGGCAAAGATCAAGGTCAAGGTCAGGTCACAAAAGGTCACTATACAAAAAATATCTACGGAAGTCATGCAACACATGTTTTAATGATCATTTCACGGGTATAATTCGATAGCGATATTCATTTTACCACCTGTCTTCATTTAAATAAAGTTATTCTCAAGCTAAGGTCACAAAAGTCAAAACTCGAAATTGATAAATACAGTAAAAGGCCTGTTTATAGACCAGTTTTGTCTCAGAAAAACAGTGCTCTCATTTATATTTATATATCTTGTCAATAAAAGCAAAAAAGATTATTTCAAAATATGACGTCATGAGATGCCAGTACTTAACCCGCTCCCCACTGGGAGGGGGGAGTTGTTTGAACACCCCCTCTGCGGTTTTATCGAGATGACGAAAAAACGGCGGCGCGTAGCGTCGCCAAATTTGGTATAACCATGGGATGAGAAATAAGAAATACCCTGGATTGGCCACTCAGCGACAAATGTGACCGATCAAACGACATACAGGAGAGACGGGTTTGTTTATGTTAAATAGCGTCGAAACGCGGAAGTGCTTCAGATGCTTTTCCCTCTGAAAGTACAGTTGTTGTTTTTTAACGCATATACAAATTTGGTATATATAATCTTGGAAGGTAGGGATCACTATGGTGGGCGTGCAGTTGCTGTACATTCATTGGTTATTTAATAATATGGAAATGTGTAATGCCATTACAAATATGGGATCCAACAATAATAAGTACCTATTTGTTCATAACATACCTTAGAGGTTATTTGTTTATCATTAAGCCTTTGAGAGCAATTTGTGTGAAAAAAGAGTTTTCAATATAAGGCTTTAGATGGAGTATGACCCATCAACTAAAATATTTATTTTTATCTTGCCCTGGCTGTGACCTGACATGTGAACCTTATCGAATATTTCTCGTTATGATTCGGATGCGTCTCATGAAGAGCTTTTCTATTGGCCGCCTTGAGCTTCTCGCTGCGGTTATTAGATCGGAAGATAACGAGGGGGACGTGTTCGGCTTGATGTGGTTGGCGGAAGCTCTCCTGTATGCCGATAGCTTCGCGCTTCGACCGCTAGGCGGCCGCCATGGTCTACTGCATCAAAGGCGCCGACATCAAAGGCGGCCAATCCAGGGTATTTCTCATCCATGGTATAACTTAGCATTTATCCTTTCCGCACATTTTGCAAAAAATTCAAGTTAACTGTCGGATTAAGACAGGCATGGATAAGAAATACCTCTCATCCATGGAACAGGTCACCAAGTCAGGTCACGTGACCCCACCTCCCAAAAAGATTGCGGTCGTGCCATGACCACGGTTTCTAGGGATCGATATTAAACTTGTAGGATTGCATTAATCCATCAGTATCTACAAAATATTTATCTCGGATTTTTTATATCGGTGACCTGAGGTCGGGTCAATTCTGTGACCTCCCCATTATAAGTCAACGGAGAAGTATTCAAATGCTTTCTTTTGCAAGGATATCAGTTCAATTCCTTTTGGATAATGTTATCATAAGATAATATGTATGATCCAAGTGCAGATTTTGTTCAGTGACCCATACGGGGTCATTTGAGGCCATCCAAGTTCACCAACATCTTTTCGTCAATAAGTCTGGACATAATGCAGATAGAGAAGTGCAACTTTCACCCATGTGTTTGTCTCGTCGAGACGCGTCTCCCGATATGCATTATGCAGCATGACCTACTTGGGTCACCACTTGACCTTGACCTGAGGTAATTTTTTAAGTTGACCTAACATGGTAAAAAATTAACAAATTTCGAAGCGCCTTGACGAGACAAACACGATGGCGTAAGCAGTATTGCGTTATCTTTATTGGGTAATAAGTTATTGCAAAAATACATTTTTGACAAAAATCAGCATTTTTGACTTAAATGACCTCTAAAGCCTAAACTATGGACCTGAGGTCAAATTTGAGGACAACCAAATCGACTGCAAATTCCAATGGTTGGCGATTGCTTTTTTCCGTTTGTTTCTAGATAACATAGTTCCCGAAATATTTGGGTGTTTCTGGAGCGATGTCTTAAAACTGAACAATTTGACCTTCGATGACCTCTGGTGACCAGAACTTTGACGTGTGCGAAAAAAATCTGAAATAATTTCGAAATACTTTTTGATGACGGTTGGAACAGTGTTTCTTGTTTTTGTCTACGTGCCATAGAAGCCGAATTAGAAGGGGGTGTTCACCCCCCCCCCCCCCCCAGTAGGGCGCGGGAAATGCAGAGGCCCAGTGGGGCGAGGGTTAAGATGCAATCACTCAGTCAAAACTGATATCATTTTGAAATTTGGTATGATAGTTGTTCGCATATGTTTGTCTGAAATATCTTTCGATCTTTCCAATATCTTCGATTTTTTAAGTACTTTTTTATTTTAATGGCAAAAAAAAGAAATCAGAGGAAGCCAAGTTGTAGCCACTGTCATTTATTACCGTTGCCGTTTTCGCAGTTTTCGGATTGTGTTTCGTTCATCATATGACTTTTGTACGGTCTGTTAAAGTATAGCTGATTTTGGTGAGAAAATCGCGTATAGTGACGTCATTAAATTCGCTGTATCTAAAAAATATCGACGAAATTGGCTCATTTTTGCACAGGAAACGTAAAATTGATGTACAAGTACATGAAATTGACGTAGATAGCACCAGCCGTTTTTTTAGTTATGCAAACTCGTCGGGGGGGGGGCGATTTACGCATCATGCCGGGTTAAGGGAGTGTGCCTACTCTCATCGGTTAGCGGAGTTGTTTGACAACTTAGTCTGTAGAACAATTCTTCTGAATTTCTCCATATAGGGAGGGCGCCCACCAGCGAACATGGTTGCCTCAGTTTTGAACAGGTGCCCCTCCAGGCCTATATTAGTAAATTGGTGATAATTAATCGATGTCAGTGGTAGTAGCTGACACTAAGCGATGATGTTTAAAGTTGTTGACAGCAATGGCTGCTCCTCATTTATTCTGTCAGGATACAAAAAGTTAAATTTGTGTTTTGGCCGCTTTAATTTTTTGATGACGGTTTTTTGCTTTCAGAAACGTTATGTTTTTAATTTAGTGAAATTAACTTTACTGACCCTTTTGCGATGTCCATTGAATGATGTAGATTGTCATAGTTGGCAACAGGCCATTTATTTTTTTCCTTAATTTTTGTTTTTGTTTTTGAACTATGTTGTAATGCCCACCAGTGGAACAGGGTGGGTGCCCAATAGTGAACAAATATTCACTGGTGGATCTTCCTTTCGGAAAACCTAAACATTTCGACAGTGAACGCAGGAGATATATTGGTTAGGATGATTAACTCCAAGAAGGGCTCTAGTGGCCAGGGCCAAGGGAATCATCACGTTCCATGAAGACCCACTCTCGTTACAGCATTTAAAGTTGTTGTGTTATTATTGTCGAGTGTCACAGAGTTTGTCAAGTGTCGAGTGTCAATGGATTGTCAACAAGCATCAAGTGAGCATCAGCAGAAAACCCCACCGCACACCTATTCATGGTGAAAGTCCTCTATTCACTGGTTGAATCCCCCTGTTCACTGTCAGTACCTCCCCTGTTCACTGATGGATACCCATGCCCACCAGTGAACAGAAAGATCCAAAAAATGCAATTAGCTTATAACTCAAATTTTGTATGAAGTTAAATTAATTTGCTTGTAGCTATTCCTTGATAGTAATGTTAGGAATGTATATACGAAATTTCAGATCTCCAGGACAAAACGCAAAGCCAGTAGACTGATTTTGTAAAAGGGGTGTTCGCTGGTCGGCACTCTCCCCTACTGCATTTATCCAGATTCACTCTAGTTGCTGAGATATTCCAAATTCGCCAAAATCATGTTGGCAACACAAAATTATAAATATTCGTCAGCGAGCTTTCGCTAATAAAAACATTGTCCTTATATTACATCGCTAGCATATATCGTTAACGCTGGCCAATAGAAAACAGCTCGTGAGCGCTGATAGCAGCTGCCGAACAGAGCCTCAATTACTATTTTACATTGGCCCTGCTCGCTGTGTCAAAAGCGCAAGCGCAAGCTCCCATAGAACATATGCTTAAAGGGATCATAAGACCTTTTTCCACTTTATTGGAGGTGGCAATGCAGTTTGGTACACGAGGCTTAAGTTATATTTGCAGATTTTATTCATAAGCTTGAAAATGTCTCTAAGTTATACAAAATCACGTTCAACTTTCGAAGCGTTCCACGCAATATAAGTGCTTCCAGGTTAGAGCACGTACAAAATTAAAACACGTAAACCCGTGCCTTTTCTTTCCGTATCTCCTGCAATGATTATGGGTCCCAATTGCGCGAAAAAGGCAAAAATTTGGTTTCATAAAACTAGTTGTAACATTACTCAGTTTCATGCAAATTCAGCATTATAATGTCATTCTAATGACTCGCGGCATTCCACGTATCATCAATAATAGTTGGACTCCAATCGGCCCCGTAGCGAAGGTTGAGGGAAGACCCCGGACGGGCCATTTTAAGCCTCAAATTAACAATTAAAGGTATGTAGACAAATTCCTTTGGCACCGTCATGGGAATCAGTGCAAAGATATGACTTAGAAAACCATTTGTATTATAGGCGATATGATTCGGCTGATGACCGGTTTATGCATCGTCCTGCTTCAACATTCGAGTCGAGGTCCCTTGGTCTGTTTATAATTTAGTAGCAGTGTTGAAAAATGGTTCGACGATTGCAGCGCACATGATCAGCAATTGCCACCAACTTTGTTTACTCTGTGTGTTTACACCACGTGTTTACATTGTACGTTGCTTGTATTCAGAGCGCAATATATGCATCGTTTTCTTCTTTTGCATTTGGACTAGAACTGATAGTGCTGATATAATCTGATAGTAATTAATAACAAAAGCTTATCAAATAGCTTTATGTTGCATCGCTTCCATCCTCCAGAAAATTATTAGAAGACATTCGAAAAGGTCTTATGATCCCTTTAAGCGTTAGCGGAAGCGATTTTTTAGTTAACGGATTAGCGGTTAGCGAAGCTAACTTTTCGGTTAGCGGCGCCCACCACGGGTAATGGGACATTCGATTATGCAAGTCAGAGACCTCAACTGACGTCTGAATGATAATAATTAATTGTGACATTTGTTATCGAATATATCGCAGCATTGATTTCGCTCCGTAACCACAGGCATAAACATTCATATATCCTACTGTATATTGCAGACAGAGATAGTTAGCAGCGCCCTCAGCGTGAGAAGAAATAGTCGTGTTGCTGCGACAGTGTCTTACCGGCAGTCCGGAGATATCCGATATCCTCGGCTGGCTGTCCAGATGGAGTCCGTTACACTCAGGTACGCCCTGCAAGCAGGCAGGGAATAACAGCGTAAGTGACGACCCACATCAGTCAGTGTGCATGTGCGTTACAAATTATGCTTTGTATGGAGTCCTGCCTACTTGTGTAGAAACAAGCCGGATTTCATAGGAGGCCATCTCCCTTAGAAATAACGATCAACCTAGATCGTCGCCACCTTCCGAAAGTAGGAGGGGGGGGGGGGCGGAAGCATTTTGAAGTGAAATATTTACATGCAACGTCCATAGGTGTACTGTTAAAATCCGAAAATGTTTGGGGAGAGGAACGTGTCTCCCCCTCGTCCCCCCTATGACGCCGCCCCTGCCATTAACAGCTGCTGTGGGCTCAGCACCCACTGTCACGCAATGTTTTAGTACTCCCATTCAGTCTCCGATCCAAACACTTCAATGGACATGAACGCTTCAACCCATTCAATGCTAATTGTAATAAGGATTCTCATGCGGGTACTGCCGAGTGCTATTTCTCATAATCAGTCACGTGTGTTCGGTAAAATGCATTAAACGGCGCAGCAGTCAGTACCAACTTTACTGAACGTTAATAGTTGGTCGCTGACCGCGTTACCCGCGGCTGCACTGACCGAGGCGTCTCTGACGAAGCGCACCAGCCCGCTGGCCAGCCGCAGCTCCACCCCCAGCTCGGCGTCGCCGCGCCGCTCCTGGCGGCCGCTAGGTGGCAGCAGGCCGCCGGTGCGTACGATCTGGCACGGGTTGGTCAGCTTGTCCAGGAAGTCCAGGTCACGGAGTCGGACTGTCTCCGGCTGGGTGGCGTGGCTGGCCGGCACGGCCGCCAGCAGTCCTGTAGGTCACGGGGTGGGTCACCACAGGGGCGGTCACAGGGGCGGTTACAGGGACGGTTACAGGGACGGTTACAGGGACGGTTACAGGGACGGTTACAGGGGTGGTTACAGGGACGGTTACAGGGACGGTTACAGGGGCGGTTACAGGGGCGGTTACAGGGACGGTTACAGGGGCAGTCACAGGGGCGATCACTTTAAATATAGTCAAATTAAAATTAAAATAAGTCAAATTCGGATACAAAATAAGTCAAGTTCAAATTAAAATAGGTCAAGTTCAAATTAAAATAAGTCAAGCTCAAATTGAAATAAGTCAAGTTCGACTTCAAAAGGGTCAAGTTCAAATTCAAATTCAAACGTAATTAAAGCGTAGTTAAAGGGACACTATTTGTTCAAAGTAAAATGTAATATGTTTAATAGCAATCGGATTTGATAAGCACCATGAAGTCCGTTTTTTTTTTATTCGCACCCAGTCGCCCAATATCATTATCATCGTTCAAAGTTCAGTTTTCTTCCAGCCAATGTACTTGACGAGTCCGCCACCACTACGTAAAAAACAATTAATTGCAGCGTTGTGCTACTATAGAAATTGATGATATTTTTTGCTCAAGCATTCTGTCGAAATTTGTAATGTCAGAACAAAATTCATGTCTTATTATGCCTGAATTAAACTCATTAATAGGCATAAAGGAAAGGATTTGACCGAAGGGATGGAGGATTTTCTCGAAGGATTTTTTGCTCTAACCATTGATGAAGTTTTCTCAAACATAGTTTTTTATCGGATTGTTTACATTGTTATAAGGTACAGTGTTGTTGCACAGTGTTGCTTACAAATACGGAAATGTCTGAACTGCGCAGAATTTGGCGCTCAATCGCTGCCATATTATTTAGTGGTGTGTGGAAATCGCAAACCGTTTTTATACTATTATGAAAAATGAAATAAATTATAGTTTTTTGTATTTGCGCTGCTTTGGTGAGCATAAGAGGACAATTCAAAATAATATTTAGTCCCTTAGATTTGTTTTAGCATGTTTTTGCGATATCATCCGTAAGAGGTAGTGTCCCTTTAATGTAAAGTTACGACAACATCGATGCTGATGCGCTTATTATTTCCTTTTCGACCTTGTTGGTGTTATTGATTGGAGATGCTTAGGGCAATATGATACACTTATGGAAGGACTTAGAAACGAGTTATGCAGCAGCCTTAAAGGGAGCCTTCACCTTTAACATGCGGTTTTGAGTTGAGATAGCCAAGTTGTGGCGCATGCTCGAAAATGACTTGTGACGCTTTCACATTTCCAAAGAAGCCTCTGAATTATTGAATATTCAGTCCTTAAAGTCGGGACCGGGTTTACCCGGTAACTCCAATCGCTGATTGTCTGATTTTTGCTGATATGACGCATGATAGTGACGTAGAGATGACGTAAAAGGACTTTAGGGAAAATTGTTTGATAGTAACGCATAGTGCTGCGACTAGACAAGAACATATGGTTTCAAGTACCTCATTCCTGGATTGCAAGAATAAACCTTTGTGAAGTATTTATCGTGATTTTGATGCTGAATCGTCTATAAAACGTTATTTCAGCAACATTACTCAGCGAAATTATTCAGACCGTACCTAGTCTTACAGATGGCCCGAAATCCGTTCTTCATCTTGCTTGGCTTCCCTTGCGTCTGCGTGCATGGTGTTTCAGGAAAAAACTCCCGTTTCACTGCACTGGATTATTTCAATAGAAATACACTTGCATAATTTCGTAAATGAATAAATGGTATAGGCTAAGTTGAAATATTTAACACAACTTTCAACGTCCATAGATGAACCACGGAAACTTCTTCTTGGATAAACACAAATAACGGCAAAGAAGGCAGTTTTTAATTCCCATGGTGGAGCAGCGGTGCTGACTTTTAGGCTTGTATACTTTAACTTTTAGTCACTGTTACTTTTGCGTAGGGTAGCAGATTATTTATCCATTTATTTATTGTCATTGTCGATCATGTATTAGGTATGAATGTGTGAATGTATGAGCGTGTGTGTGTTTGACACATTCCGTTAATGGGCTTCGGCCTTGTTGGGTTGTTTCATAACTAATAACGAATATTGTATTCTCTTGCAGTTTGTTTTATCTTTATGTGATTTCGCCCATTAATGTTATTATCCCGTCGGCGATTATGCCAAATAAATAATTAATAAGCACGTTGATTTGACTTCGAATTAATCTTCTGTCTAAAAGCGTTGCATTTTTCACGATCTTCAACAAGTTATTAGACAAGTACTGTCTTGTATGCGCCACGGATCCCTCAAATCGATGACGTTTTGATGACATACGTCTTCTAGGCAAGCGATTTCGCATTACTTGAGAGTGGAAAAAAAATATGAATTATCACCAAATAATTAGACATATTTTAATTTGCCTTTTCGCGTAAATATAGGTTTCTTTGACTTACTAATAATATGATACTTAATTTCTTGCTTCTCTTCATCATTTCTGAGCATTTTCTCTTTTTTTCAAGGTGAACCATTCCCTTTAACTGGCAATAATAACTGGCAGTCTTAAACGCTGCACGAAACGACCTCTGCTTGGTCTCCAGACAGTACATGTATTTTTTGCGTATATAAGTACGATCTGACCGAGTGCTCAGGGACCTATGTAGCTATGGGTGTCGACAAAACAGTTTGCTTGCATTGACCTACGTTCGAGTTTGTGAACATTTTACCGATTGAGAACTGAACAAACACAGCCAATACGAGTGTTCATGAATTAATATATATTTAAAGTCCTTTGATACGTTTCTTGGATGACTTGTGGTGAAATATGGTAGTCAGATCATATTCATATACGACACAAAAACATATACTATCCTGAGACAAAGCAGAGGTCGTTTCGTGTAACGGTTCAGACTGCCAGTCATTTCACTGTTACATAACTTGTTTCTTAGTCATTCCATAAGTGTCTCATATTGCCCTAAGCATCTCCAATTAATGTAACCGATAGAGTCGAAAAAGGAATGCTAAGCGCGTCAGCATCGATGTTATCGTAACTGTCCATTAACTATGCTTTGATGACGTTGAAACTTGAATTTTACTTATTCCAATTTTAATTCCACTTATTTTTATGTGAACATAACTTGTTTTAATTTGAACTTGACTTGTTTAAATTTGAACTTGACTTATTTTAATTTGAAGCTAAAAAGGTGTAGCTCAGAGCAATTGAGAGGAGGGCGCTTGTACTGAGTACCTACCTGAGTGAAAAAGGTGTGTTAGCTCCGCTTGGAAATGAGTGTGATCTGCTCCCTGGTGGCTAGTGGCTACCGCTGGACAAATACGTTACATGATGTAGGCAGGCATTGTGCAATTCTGTTTGCTACTTCTACTAATAATGCTCAGAGTAACGTTGGATATAATTACAATTTCATTTCTGCACAGCTAACATGGAATTATACAGCATTTGTCGGATATCATGCCAGCTCGGGATGATAATATGTCTGACAAATAATGGTCAATTAGGTATGTAGCCTCCGATGAATGGTAAACCCTTTTCGACTAATGATTATAGATAGATCATTGTGTTCCCTGTAATTGGTCACTGGCCATTAGCATGTCTATTGCAGGGTATGCTCGTCACATCGCCCACGGTTAATAGGTATCGATGTGCTCCAGGGACATATCCTGTTGGTGCTGTTGTGCCACCCATTCCTTAGCCATGAGAATAAGACATGTTTTTTGTCTGAATATGCTTTTCTAGCTTTCACCACTGGTGGATTGAGGGGGGCATTTAGAGCCATGACCCCCTCCCCAACCGCCTGAAATCAGCTAAAAGTTAATACATTTCCTGCTATATAAGAAGAATATCTAAGCAACTTTTACTATTTCAAGTTGGTTGAAATGAGCTATCAATGCATGAGCAAACGAAACCCGATGAGTTTGCGAAATTGTATGACACTTTTTGTAAATTGGTCCCTCAAACCACCCGTGCCCCTCCCTAAACCACTGTTCTGGATCCGCCAGTGGCTGTTACAGTCGTGTGGTCAGGACACAGATGGCATAGGCTCAGTTGTTCAAGTTCATGGCAGCTGTTTTTTGGTCATTCAGCACGGTCTGTATTTGTCATTTATAATATGTTCATTGTTCATGCTCATTAAACATCAATAAACATCAATTTTCACAATCAATGAACAGGGAATTATGTCCTTCCCAGCCCACCAACTGGTAAGGAACTTAGCTTTATCCCACACATATAAGACGCCCATTGCAAAATGATATTTAACTGCGGTGCAGTGTCTTCAAAACTTGACGGAGTTAAGACACACCTGTTTTCCGCACCCCTTCGACATCCTGGTCTCCCTGGCATAATCAACTATCATAACCCCCTGACATAACCTCTTGACATAATCTGACAATTAGCGGAAGCACGGGGATTCAAAGATTGAATTGCGTGCTCTGCGCTGGAAAGCGTCGGATAAACTTTGAAACTGTTTTTTTATTCTATTTGTGACTTGCATTGTGATCATTGTGACTTTTTATTTTTGTCATCACTTGACTTCAGTTCCTTTACAGTTGAAGAATGAATCTGATGCGTATTTAATATCGTCAGCGTACCGCAATTGTTTTTGAATTCGGAATGCTCAGCTACAGACCCTTCATGAAAATATAAAACTCAATCGGTCCCAACAGTGATCTCTGTATTACCTCGTAAGTGATCGGAGCAGTGATCGTGAGTGATGAAGCTTAACATGTTTTCAGTTCGACTGATCTATTATGTTCCTTGATTTCACGTGGGAGCTGAAGTAGCCCCCCATGAATTAAGAAGCCCCTTTTCAGGCTGCGTGAATGTGAATGCTCTGTTACTGTACTCGGTATAACATAATATTCATCACATCATTTGATAGTGTATAAGCTAGTACGTACTTTCAGGAAAGCATCTCCAATCCGATCCCCAAACGCCGTGGTTTTCAATTATAACGGCACACATTCACTCTATACGTATGCATTTTCACAATTGTTTTAAAGCGAACACAGCCAATCACTGTGCACACCCCTATAGGGAGGCGTGCTGCGAGCCTCCCACACCGTGCCCGTGTAACATACCTATGAGCAGGGTGACCAGTTTGGCCAGGCCAGATCTCTGGCCGAGGGCGGTCCATCTGCTCATGGCTGGGGCTGCTGGGTTGAAGCTGGCGCAGACCACCCACCGGGATGTCGACAGGCCTACTCCTGACGGCCGCTCTTATACCTGGCCGGCGCTCCGCCCTCTCACCTGGCTGCGGGAGCTGCGCGGACAGCGAGTCCTCAGAATCCGCCGCCTCCATCCCCGCGTCCGCTGCCGTCCGCCCCCGTCTCCGCCACCACGCTGTCACGTGATGCGGGGTCTGCTTGTTACCGGCTCAGTATGACCGGCCAGAGAGTCTTAGTCTTATAGTCTTACCGGTCAGAGTCTTGCCTGCACTGCAGTGGTCAGATAATTGCCACTCTAACACCACTCTAACACCCGCACACTTCTGCTTATTTTGGCTTGCCTGCCTAGCTCTCATGCTCATTTCCAGGACTGTTGGTCCCAGACATGTGCCTGGATACCGGGATCCAGCTGAGATCCGGATTTCAGTGTTGTGTGTCCCGGGATCGACATGAGACACCATATCCAGGTACACAATAAGCAGAGGGATCCACAAAAATCCCAGATCCTGATATATTTTATGCCGTGGGATCAACAATTTACCCCGAGGAATCCAGGAGTATTCCAGATATTAAAGGGAATAGTTCACCTTGAAAAAAAAAACGAGAAAAAGTTCAGAAATGATGAAGAGAAGCAAGTAATTAAGTATCATATTACTAGTAAGTCAAAGAAACCTATATTTACCGCGAAAGCAATTAAAATGTTCAATATTTGTGATATCATATTTTTTCCTCAAAGTATGCCGAAATCAGCTGGCTGAGAACACGCAACGTCATTGGATTTAGTAGGGATCGTGCCGTTATAAATGGTGGTACTTGCCCAAGTACTTGTTGAAGATGCCAGAAAATACAACGTTTTGAAAACCATCACAGTACTTGCTTAAGAAGGTATTCGCCACTATTAGATTTTAACTATGAAAGTGTAGTGTCCGCCATTCGTCGCTCACTGTCCGTGCATCTGGGGCGGCTGTCCTGATTATGTGTCACAAGGGTCATGCCGGGCGGCCTGCGCCGCGGGCGGCAATCAAACAGCGGCAGCGCTACTGGTGCGAGGTGGGGTTCGGTGAGTGGGGGGGGAACAGAATCAACCATTTGTACGCGAGCCTGGTAAACGTTTCAGGCCAGCGCTGACGCTACGCATACGCTACAGGAACGTTTGTTTTAAAAAATGTTGTATAGAAGATTTAAACATAAAAATCACTATGCATAGCATTACTGACAAAAGTCATCCTTGCAATAAAAGAAATGAGGTACTGAAACAGTAATGGTTTTGTACAGCAATTACACTTTCCCCAGTCTTACGTATCTGTGCGTCATAATCATACGTCAACTCGGCCAAAATCAGCCAATCAGCGATTGGAGTTACCGGGTATACCCGGTCCCCGACTTTTAGGACTGAATATTAAATAATTAAGAGGTTTCTTGGAAAATGTGAAAGCGTCACAAGTAATTTTCGAGCATGCGCCACAACTTGGCTATCTCAACTCAAAACCCTAATGTTAAAGGTGAACTATTCCCTTTAAAGGGAGTGTGCCTACTTAGGTACATCGGTCATGTGGAGTTGTTGACACTGGTCTATAGAACATATTTTTATGAATTAAGCCATATCCCGCGCCGGGCCGGGGAGGGGGCGTTTAGACGTCCCCCCTCAGGTTTTTCCGGGATATCTGGAAAACGGCGGCGCGTAGCGCCGCCAAATTTTAAATACCTGTTCATTCATATTTTGCCCAGCCTTCTCTATTTTTATGACTTCAGGTTATGTCAGGTCAGGTCACCAGGCCGGGTCATGTGACCCCGCCTCCAAAAAAGTTTGCGTCCCTACCAAAGCCAGAATTTTTCGTTGATCGGTTTCGTACTTACAGGATTTCATAAAAGTATCACTACCTATAGTTCGTATATCTCGGATTTTTCATATCGGTGACCTAAGGTCAGGTAATTTTCTTGAACTCTCCATTATAAGTCAATGGGGAAAATTCAAATGGCTTTCCATTCCTAGGATACGCATGAATATCGGCCCATTACTTCTTATCATGTTATTTTAGGCCATTCTTGAAGAACCGAAGATGCAAGTCTTTGTTCTGGTATCTCTACAGGGTCAGCCGAGGTCATCCGAGGTCACCAAACACTTCTTTTGTCAATACTCTCGATACATTAAGATAGAGAATTAAAGCAGCACCAGTGTGTTTATCGTCATCAAAGACGCGTCTTCCAATGTGCAACATGACCCTTATTGGGTCACCAACTGCCTTGATCTGAGGTCAAATTTTTCCTAGGTGAACCTAACCTGTGATCATTATACATAATTGGAAGCGGTCTTGACGAGACAAACAGGAGGTGTCACAATATTTTTCTTTGCCTCAACTTAAGTAAAACAGTTATTCGTGAAACATTTTTGGCAAATAGCCTTTTTGACATTCGATGACCTCTGGAGCCCAAACTATTGACCTGAGATGAAATTCGAGTACATACATGCGAATGTAACTTTCAATAGCTATCTAATGCTTCTTTACTTGTTTGCTCCTAGCTATCATAGTTTCCGAGATAATTGGGGGTATCTGGAGCTAAGTCCTAAATCTGGAAAATTTGACCTTTGATGACTTCTGGTGACCGTAATATTGACCTGATAATTTTTTTTCACAGAAATACTTCGAATCTCTTTTGACATCGCTTTTTTGACAATCGAAATCGCTTTTGACGAGCTCTCCAATGGTGTTTTTGGTTTATGTATAGGTCTCATAGGAGCCGAGTTAGAAGGGGGCGTCGAAATGCCCGAGGCCGAGGAAGGTGGCGCCGAGCACCGGCCCGGCGCGGGATATACTTCATTTCTCCAGATTCACTCTAGTCGCTGAGATATTCGAAATTCGCCAAGATCATGCTGGCAGCACAAAATTATCGATATTTGCCAGAGAGCCTTCGCTACTAGAATCATTGCGCTTAAATTACAATGCTAGCATATATTGTTAGCGCTGGCCAATAGCAAACAACTCGTGCGCGCTGATAGCAGCTGCCGAACAGAGCCTCGATAACTATTTTGCATTGTTCGACGTTCGTATAGGGATGCTTATTGTCTTTAGTACGCCATTGAGGGTAACATCTTCGTTACTCTGTTTGTCAAAAATTGTGTAAAAATGATCAATAACATGCCGAAATATATTTTAGAGTCAAACCAAATTATTTAATTTAAAAAAGAGAAACTTTCGATATCACTATCATCATCAGGTCTAAATAGTCACAAATATTTTTTGAAAGACACAAAATACAAAAAACAACAACAGATTCGCTCATGTCACAATGGTATCCTCCATTATGACCGTCACTGCAGTTTACGACAGTCGAGGAGGAATTCTGTGCGAGCTACTGTTCTTGCAAGTTTTTAATTGTGTCGAAGAAACATAACCATCTCTTTGGTGCGATCACTTCTAGGGAAGTTATTTATGATTCGGATGGTTGGCATGATGGACATAATTGTCAAAACTTATGTAAAAAATAACACAAATAATCAGCATTTCTTTCGATTACTTCCAATGAGTACAATATAAACCATTACCTGTGTGCCAAAACTAGCTCCACTTTGTTTCTGTTTTGAGTCGACGTAATACCTACCTAATCGAAGTAGTCACTTCCCATTCATGTCAAGAAGTAGAAGACAGAAAGAAGGCCGAAATGGCACCAGGGGCGGATACAGGATTTTTTAGGAGGGGGGGGGGCGCAGGCCAATTTAGGGGCGCCTTGGGGTCTGAGGGGCGCCCTGCCATTCTGATAAGGGCGCCAAAGTGGTCTGAGGGGAGCCCTGTAGCAAGGGCGGATCCAGCCGGCCGTTTTGGGTGGAAAACCATTTTTAGCGAACCTTACCTACCCCCAATTTCTAACTTCTTCCCGGATTTGGGCCACTGTATTTTGCAACCTCAGGATTTCTAATGATTTGTTTTTGTTTGGCTTTTCGACATTTGGGGATATCGAAAAATGTCAGCTTGCAGTTTTTGTTGTTCTGACATTGCCTTACATTGAGCAAAACAATGTCAACTGTCACGTGTACCCAGGGGCGTATATTATATTTTTTGTAGTGGGTGGTCGGTTGAAATGACGAAATAAATGTACGTCATTTTTATGCTGCTATTTAATCCTTTGCAGCATTTTTAATGTGGATTTTCATGTTATGGTAGGTACTTATTTACTATTTAGCGCCGATTTAGCGCCGCGAAGCGCCGCGAAATTTGTACGGCAAAGCCCGATAAAACCCAGAAACATTGGCGGTGGGCCTTATAAACAATAAAACCAGTAAGACGCCTTAAACGGCGAAAGACGAGCGAGTCTGAATAAATCCGCGTCAATTTATCACCCGTCCAACGGAGGTTCGTCTTGTGCAAAGCATGCATTTGAATTATTTTCCGCTTGCTGTTGTTTTGCCGTCGCAAATAAGATCCGAACTAAATCGATACTTTGATAAATAGGTTTTGAAAAGCGTTATTTTGAATTGCATTATAAGCTTCAACATGTTTGTAGGCAAAATTCTTTTGGGTGGGTATTAGATGGATTTGATTGCGCTTTAAAAACAAAAGCTGCATCATTTTTATCGCTAGCACCCTTTGTTTTGAAGCTACGGGCGGGTGTAATGAAGAAAAATTATAGAATCGTCAATACAAATATTACAGGCAGATTTTAACAGCGAAATACTGCATTAAAAGCCTCAATTTTTGCATGCATTTTAGAGACGGTACATTGGTCTACAGATTGGTGTTTGTTTCATCGTTTCACGTCCCATAAGGTGCTGAGCTACTGTTTTAAAATTGTTGAAAGACGTCATAAAACTATGAAATTTGCGCTTGTATACCAGTACTTTGCACGTACCACGCGCCGCTGATCGACACAGTAGTGCATACGCCGGGGGATCGTTTATCTACGCATCTGTGTTTGACCCGTGTCTTTGCGACTTTTGGTTGCCGAGATATAGGTCCGGTATTGCAACGATATTTGTAGGTAATTTTTGTGGACGGAACAGGGGTGCACGTGCGCACGTGCAGTGTGACCCAGAGTTTGACCTGTGCAATGTTGCCAGTGGTGTGGTCTCCAGCCTCACACCAAATTTTAGCTTTATAGGTCCAGCCGTTTCTCAGCTACAACAGGTAGTACTTTCTGCCACCCCTGACGCGCACGTGTCACGCTGCCGTGCCTGACCCATCAAACATGATAAAAAACATGTCAATAATCATAATGTCAATTGCATGGGGCTATCATAATGGCGAAAGACCGCTTGTCAATCGGTGCGGGGTTCAAAGATATAAGATTCTGACAAGCGTCGCGGTCGTGGCCCGGCCCGCCGGGCCCGGCCGGGTCGGCCGCTTATATGTGAGAAAAATCCGGTATTCAATGAGGACTCGCTCCGCGCTTCGCGCTCGCTCGTAATTAAACATGCTATTCATTCAATTCACCGTTGCAATGAACCGAAGACGATGGTGATGACTTCGTTATGACGATGACCACCGATGTGAAGCCGCGAAGCGGCCTGAAAATGGTAATTTTAAGTCGTGGGCTTGTTTTTTAATACTGGAACCAGACCATGAGTGGAGCCAAGACTCAGACAACCCCTATTCCTGGTTGCACATCTCGGTATGATGAAACTTATTAAAATAAAGGTAGTTTTTCATAGGGGCATAGCATGCATCAGGCGTTTCCCAGCCGAATCTGACGTGCGCCCTGCATATCTGGCAGGGGCGCTAAGTGGTCTAAGGGGCGCCCTGTAATACTTCCAGGGACACTGAGTAGTTTGAGCCCTGTGCTCCTGACAGGGGCGCTAAGAAGCTTAAAAGCGCCTTGTAATCCTGACAAGGGTGCCCTCCTACTGTCAGGATAGGGGCGCCCATGTGGCCTGAGAGTGAGGGCACCCTGTAATCCTGATAGGGGCGCTTAGTAGCCTGACGAACGCCTTGTTATCTTGACAAGGGCGCCCTGCAGTCAGGGTAGGGGTCTCCAAGTGGTCTGAGGGGCGCCCTGCAATCCTGACAAGGGTACTGCAGGAGCGCCCTGTAATTCTGATAGAGGCGCCAAAGTGGTCTGAGGGGCGCCCTGTAGTCAGCATAGGGATGCTGAGTGCTCACGTGTTGTCCATCGCCTGGCGCCTGGCGTCTCCCGGCGACGGACAGCCTGTGGGGGCGCCCTTCTGGCATCCTGGCGGGGGGGGGGCGTCACCTGCGGCCCCCCGCTGGATCCGCCCCTGAATGGCACTGACTTTACCAACCGCGAAATAGGAAGTCCGTGGCGATGTTAAGATATTCCAAAATGTTTAACGAATCAGTAAGTAGTTAAACTGTTACTGAGGCTCCTCAGTCCTCATACTGTGTTTTTGAAGACTATAATGTGGATTTCTTTTTAACGCAAAGCACGGCGTACTTGTGCCACAAATATAGCATGTCGGAAGACAGACAGCAAGTTAACCCACGCAAACGTGGACGCTTGTATCGAGTCATGCACCAATGTGTGGGGCGATTTATTTGCAGTTGCACTAACTATGAAGTGTCCTTCATGAATGGTATTTATAGGTATAGTTCTTGTTAGTGCAGCATTCTATATCTACTTGTTACACTTGTCTAGATGTCTAACCCCAGATTGTTGATAGGCGTAATTCTAAGAATAATAATTATATGTATATATTTTACCAGTAAAGCGCCGTAGTTGGCGATGAACGAGCGAGCGGAAATAAAATCGTATGGTGAATTTTAAACTCATCGGGCAAGTAGCTTTGAGATACAAAGGGTGCGCCACGTGCGCACGGGCGCACGTGTAGGACACCCACCCCTGAATTTTGGAAAGGCAGCGGCTGAGAGGTCACTAACCAGCATCAAATTAGAACACAATCGGTGTCAGCCGTTCCTGGAATATATGATAGGGGTGTGCACGTGCGCTATTCTTGTTGCAGAGGTAACTCTATCATTGACTTTGGAAAAGTGGCGGCTGAGGGGTTCCTAACACACAACCAAATATGAACCCAATCAGCCAAGCGTTGCAGAGTTTTGTGCGACAAAACACCTTTTACACCCCCTCACGCGGCACCGCCACGTGCAGTGGTAGTCACGCCCCATGAGTCGGCAACTGATACAAAACAGGATTGATGGATGGGGCCGACTTCGCAAAGAAGCCCCGTTTGTATTCGGACCGTGCGGCTGCAAAAGAATATAAGCTTCTCAAAAAGCGTCGCCACGGGTTGGGTCGGGTTGGGCCGCTCACAATCAGATTTTTCCCATATACCACGTGAAGATGAGCGAGCGCCGCTCGTAATACGTTACCAGTAAAGCGCCATAGTTGGCGATGAGCGAGCGAGCGCGAAGGAAATGTATGGTGAATTTCAACTCAATCGGGGAAGTAGTTTATGAGATGCAACAAAGTTGCGCACGTGCATACGTGCAGACACCCATCCAAGACTTGTGTAAATGTGGCGGCTGAGAGGTCCCTAGCCACACACCAAATTTGAACACAATCGGCTCAGCCGTTTCTGATATATATAATAGGGGTGTGCACGTGCGCACGTGCAGAGCCACCCAATCCCTGACTTGTGGAAAGGCGGAGGCTGAGAGGTCTCTAGCCACTCACCAAATTCAAACGCAATCGGTTCAGCCGTTTCTAAGATATAAAATAGGGGTGTGCACGTGCGCACGTGCAGAGGCACCCTACCATTGACTTATGAAAAGACGGTGACTGAGAGGTCCCTAACCACTCACCAAATTCGAACACAATCGGTTCAGCCGTTTCTGAGATATAGAATAGGGTGTGCACGGTGCGCAACATTGCCAAAGGCACCGCACCCTGACTTGTGGAAAAGTGCGGCTGAAAGGGTCCTTCCCAACCCACAATCAAATTGAACATAATCGGTTAGCCGTTCCTGATAATATATAAAAGGGTGTGCACGTGCGCACGTGTGCACGTGCAGAGACTAGTGGAAAAGCGGTGGTGAGGGGTCCCTAACCACACACCAATTTCAAACACAATCAGCCCAGCCGTTGCGGAGTTTTTGCGACAAAACACCCTTTTCACACCCCTCACGCGGCACGCGCCACGCGCAGTGGTAGTCACCAACATGAATCGGCACTGGTAAAAGAAAGTAAAAAAACAGGGTAGGCTGGATGGGGCTACTCATCAAAGAAGCCCGCTTGTCAATCGGACGTGCGGTTCCAAAGATTATGAGCTTCTCAAAAGCGTCTCCACGGGTCGGGTCGGGTCGGGTCGCTCATAATCAGATTTTTCCTATATACCACGTTAAGACAAGCGAGCGCTTCGCGCTCGCTCGTAATAATTGTGTCTTCTGAAAAACGTTCCTGGCAGACGTGTTTTTGCCTGTCACTTGCGTTATTTCCGTATATTTGCGAGGACTAAGGCTGCTGTAAGACTTGACTGTAGCACTTATCTTGTCCTAATGGCTCTTGACCTTTCTTATCAACGCTGTAAGCATATGTGTTATTGCACCCGAACATTTGTTTCCTCAGCAGTTAGCGAGCCATCATCATCGAGCAGGAGCCGCGGGATAATGCTCTTCACGGATGTTGGATGGATATCCACTCAACTATTCTATTAGTGTAGGTTCAGGAGCGCAGCCAGACCTTCGACAAGGGGGGGCATGCCATCCCCAGGGGCTCCCTCGGCAAAGCCCCCCCAGAACAAATTACTCGAAAAATTTCACCCCAGATTTAGGCCACTATATTTTGCATAGCCACTAAAAAGTCGTTAACAGGGACGTCGCCAATATTTTTAGTGTGAAAGTCGGTCCAATGGGGGGGGGGCACGTTCCCCCTCTGCCCTTCCCCTGACTGCGCCCCTGTGTAGGCTGGCTTTCTTTCTAAAGCGTATCTATTGGTTCTTAGTGGGTGGGTGTAGGAACAGTCTTTTCTTCTGTATTAGGCATGTATTGTGTGTATTAATATTACGTTGGTATCCACTAAGTCAGTGGGATACCACTGACTTAGTGGATACCAACTTTTGTGTTTTTGTTTTACTTAAGTGGCTATTAGCCCTTAAAGGGAATAGTTCACTTTGAAAAAACGAGAAAAGGCTCAGAAATGATAAAGAGAAGCAAGACATTAAGTATCATATTACTAGTAAGTCAAAGAAACCTATATTTACGCGGAAAAAGCAAATTAAAAATGTCAAATTATTTGGTGATAATTTAAATATTTTCCTCAAAGTATGACGAAATCAAGCTTGCTTAGAAAGCACGTAATGTCCATCAACAACGTCATCGATTTGGAGGGATCGCGGCGCCATACAAGACAGTACTTGCCTAATAACTTGTTGCATGAGGAAAAAAATTGCAACGCTTTTAAAACCAACGAGATTATTTTCGAAGTCAAATCACGTGCTTATTCATTTATTTATTTGGCATAATCGCCGATGGAATAAACCATTAATGGCGAAGTGACATAGAATAAAAACAAAACGGCGAAGGAATTACAAATATTCTTTGCCGTTATTTGTGTTTATCCACGAAGAAGTTTTCCGTGGTTCCATCTATGGACGTTGAAAGTTGTGTTTAGTTGTGTTAAATGTTTTCAACTTAGCCTATATCATGTAATTCATTTACGAGAAATTTAGCAGTGTATTCTTTTGCATAAATCAGTGCAGTGAAACGGGAGTTATCCCTGAAACCATCAACGCCAAAGACGCAACGGAAGCGAAGCAAGATGAAGACGGAATTTCGGCCCATCCTGTAAGAACTAGGTACGTCTGAAATAATTTCGCCGAGAATGTTGCTAGAGAAATAACGTTTTATACGACGATTTTAAGTATCAAAATCACCGATAAATCCTCAATCAATTATTGTTTAACTTCTTGCAATCCAGGGAATAGGTACTGGAAACAATAATGTTCTGTCCAGTCCAGCACTATGCGTTTCTATCAAACACTTTTCCCCTAGTCTTACTCATCTCTACGTCATAAATCATGCGACATATCAGCAAATAGCCCAATCAGCGATTGGGAGTTACCGGGTATAGACCTGGTCCCCAGGGACAGCGTCCTCAATCCGCGACTGTTAGATATCACAGCCAAATGAGCAGTGAGATGAAGGTTATACGGCGGATCAGTATTTTGATGGACATGAATATTACATAATTAAGAGGTTTCTTTGAAAATGTGAAAGCGTCACAAGTCATTTTCGAGTATGCGCCGCAACTTGGCTATCTCAACTCAAAACCCTATGTTAAAGGTGAACTGCTCCCTTTAAATTAGTCATTATCATTATAATTATTATTAGCATGTATTGAGAGATATTCCCAGATGTACTATAGGCTATAACAGTCTCATTTGTTCGTATTCAACGTCAATAACACGTATGCACAGTGTAGACCATCTGTAATTATTATTAGCATGTATTGAGAGATATTCCCAGATGCATGTACCTACTAAAGGCTATAACAGTCTCATTTGTTCGTATTCAACGTCAATAACACGTACAGTGTGGACCATATGTTCTGTCCACTTCAACGACACCACCTCTGTATCTGTCTGTCTGTGCTGCACGCAGTGGAATCCAATGCAATTACTATAGCCCTCGCCCCCGGTATCAGGGGCGAGGGCATAAATAGTGTCATTACTCATTATATTTCACTGCATGTAGCACCGACAGACAGCACCGATGAACAATGTTGACATTTAACTAAACGGGTGCGCTTAACCAAGTTTTTTTCAGAATACTTTCTGCGCTAGCTTCCGGCAGACAAAAAACAGCATCGCCCCAGAGAAATGGAGGGTGTATTCGAATAGCGCACTGAAAGGACTGCTACTAGCCGCTTTCACGAATAATTTATTCGTGGGGCGCATCGTCATCGGGTGGTGTCGATGAAGTGGACAGAACATGTTATGGTCTTCACTGTACACTCTGTCCATAAGCGCACGTACACACAAACAGAAACACACACACACACACACACACACACACACACACACACACACACGCACACACACACACACACACACACACACATATGCACACACACACACACACGCAACAAGAGGTGTAAAAGGTTGAGGCACCATCATGCAGTAGATCTGCACGCTCGGTCACGGCCCACCTGTGTCCTCGTAAATGGCGGCCAAACGTAGGTAGGTACTGTGAGAGCTGCGATAAATCCGGTAGTAATGAGTTAACTCGCGGCCGGAGCACGGCAGCGAAAACGCCGTCGGTCCATCTCTGTGTGGGACATCGGTACTATGCACAGACTGTTGCTCCGTCTTGTACTGCGGTCACCACTCACTGGTCTCCGTTATGATGGTAAGACCGCTGGCCAATGCCTCAGGTTCGCCCAGGCAACGCACTTTGTGGATCAGGCAGAGCGAGTGGTACTGTACCAGGTCGACAGCACTGAGCCAGCCCAGACTCTCCAACAGATCTTATACATGATCGATTTTTTTGGGCCGAAAATAACTTGCGCTGCAAAGCTGATAACTGTAAAGCATGAGAGCACAGTAAAGCATGCGAGCACGGTTTCCCGTGTACCATTACCATACACATTACACAGATATGCAGTGTCGGATCTGCGAGAGAGCTAAGGCATCGACCACGGCGGAGACGACACAAGGTGGCAGGAAGTTCTTCAAATGTCATATGTGAAAGAATACAACATACAAGCATTCATTCACAAATGCATATGCACTTTACTGCCATGAACATACTTGTAATGACTCAATTTTTTCGAGTCGACTCAAGTCCGACTCAATAGCCGAATAAGTGACTCGATTCTTGACTCAAGTGCGGTTAAAAACTAATCGAGTCTTATCTTGGCTCAAGTGCTGTTTTTTAATTGAATCGACTCGACACTTGACTCAAGTGTTTGTTTTGATGAATCGACTCGACTCAAAAATAAAGTTGAGTCAACTCAATTTGTCTCATCATCACAAGCTGCATTACCTATTACTTGAATCAGACACGTAGCAAGCCAATCGTTGAGAGGGGCGGGGTGAGGCGGGGGATGGTGTTAACTTTTTTCAGGGGGTGATGTCCTTAGTCCCCCTTAGCTACGTCCCTGTTGTAACAGTCTCAAATTGTTTTGAGTCGACTTAAGTCTGACTAACAGCCGAAGAACTGACCCGGCTCTTGTCTCAAGTGCTGTTTCAAACGAATTGAATCGACTCGACTCTTGACTCAAGTTCTGTTTTGTATTGAAACGACGTGACTCATGACTCATCAACAAAATGTCCGACTCATGATTCGATTCATGACTCAACTCTGAGTCGGTCACAAGTCTGGTCATAAGGCGTCTCACGAGTGGACTCTTTGACTGGTACACCGCACTGGTTTCTGACAGCGGTCTAGTCATGTGGCCGTGCTAATAAGTATCGCCTTACAGTGTGTGAAAATGTATTTGTGGTCTCGGAGCTGCGACTTCTTGCGGCAGCGGTTATATACAGGAAAGTCATTCTGACTAAGCTACGAGTACCGTATTTTGAGTACCGTACAAGAAACGAACAAGAAACGTCTCACTCCTCGAGCAGGGTAATTGAATCAGTTCATTCTTCCTCTTGTTTTCGTGCTCGAGCGTCTTTGTTCGCGCGAAATACGGTGGGGAGAGAGTTAGGTTCACCGTGAACCAAGATCTTGTGCGCCAAGCTTAATTTTGAAGTGTTAGTCAGTTGCTGACCTGTCGGTTATTTTGGCCTCTTTTGCATGTAAAGTACATATGTACACGTACAGGGTGTAACAAAATTATCCGGACATCTATTTTTGCGCAGTTTCCGCTCGCACTCGTCCCTGTGTGGAGGTAGGAGCGGGAAAGTTTGATGAATCCGTACCTGCACTTCCGGCCCACACTGCCCGGGTGACCTGACTTTTGGGCGGTGACCCGAGCCCTCAGTACGAGACGGGTCACCGCCGGAGTCACTTGTCAGTTTTCGTCCAGGACAACAATGAGAAAAGAATACAGCCCATCCTTTCGCAAAAGATCAGAAGATGAGCCAGAAGATCGTCTGTCGGCAGTTGGTCATCAGCAGAAGCCAGCTACATGTCTGGCTGAAACGTGACAAGCTGGGGCCTGGCCTGCAGACCCAGCCCGGCCGTGGCCACAAAACCGCTGTCCACCCAGTGGCCAAGAGAGTCATCATGATGGAGGCGGAGAAACGTCACCAATCTACTCGAAAACTGGCCCGACAGCTCACCCAGGCAGGCTACCTGACCTCCCACATGATGGTCTACCGCCACCTGCTCAGCAACCTGGGCATGCGGCCATTTACAACTGGAGCGGACGCCTTTCGACACGAGCGGAAAACATGATGTCCGGATAATTTCTTTACACCCTGTAGTCAAACTCGCGATATCCCACGATGACTCGAGCGCCAAAGCTCAGGGTTTTCTTGATTCGGTCCATGTTTGTTTTTAGCCGGCACTATGTTTGTTTTTTAGGTGGCAATGTAGGCCGAAATGCAATATCTGGCGATACAGAAGACTAGAGCCGTGGCCAGTGTGGTGTTTGTGTCACCGAACGTGATGTGTTGGTTGTGGGAGAGGCTAGTCAATATATCTGCGCAGTGACTTCTGACATGGGTCACTTTATCATGAAACGACAGGGATGGGTCTAAAGTGATGCCCAGGGTTTTCTCCATCGCTGTACGGTGCTATAAGTCATTGTTATGGTTTGGTTGACTTAACGTGACTAATGCTTATTATGTGCATTGTTTTATTCATAAAAAGAAGGTAGATGTTTATTTTCCATAGCAAAATTGTTGTTTAGAACTGTGGTGAGTAGTTTCTAATGGTTAGTTTAAGTGTAGCTACTTAAAGGGATACTGCCTCTTCCGGATGATATCGTAAAAACATGTTAAAACAAGTCTAAGGTACTAACTATTAATTGTAGTCGTCCTCTAATGCTCACCAAAGCAGCGCATATACAAAAAACTATAATTTATTTCCTTTGTCATAATAATATAAAACGGTTTGCAGTTTCTACACACCACTTGATAATATGGCAGCGATTGAGCGTCAAATTCAGCGCAGTTCAGACATTTCCATATTTGTAAACAACACTGTACAGGGAGTACCTTACAACAATGTAAACAATCCGATAACAAAAAACCTCTGTTTGAAATACTTCATCAATAGTTGGAGCTTAAAATCCCTTCGTAAAAGTAAAAAAAAAAAAAAAATGGGCAAATCTTTCCTTCATCGTATCAAATATATCCTTCATGCCTAAGCCTATTGTTGAGCTTAAATCAGGCATAATAAGACATTATATGTTTTCTGACATTACAAATTTTGGTAGAATGCTGAATCAAAAAAATTCCACTAATTTCCATAGTTGCACAAGGCTGCAATTAATTGATTTTGGTACGTAGTGGTGGCGGATTCGTCAAGGTCATTGGCTGGAAGAAAACTGAATTTTGAACGATGATATTGGGCCACTGGGCGCGAATAAAAAAAACAGACTTAATGGTGCTTATCAAATCCGGTTGTTCTCATATCAAATTTTACTTTGAACGGACAGTGTCCCTTTAATGAAAGTATATTTGTCTTATTCTTCGTATAGCATTTTCTGAATTGGCTAAAGTTTTTACGCATTTTTTCACAAATCATTTGTAATGGTAAAAGACATTGTTGAAGCTTGTTCGGTATTATTGTACTGTATTTGGTAGCAAATATGATACGCAGGACTGCGATAAAATAATCCTGTCTTAGGTTGAAAAAGGGTTGACTTCGGTATGGGAGTTATTACCCGTGCATGTATGTATTACTCGATGCTGCTGGTGCATCGTTCTCTTCATTTAATTCATTTTTCATCCTCCTAAACGAAAGGATGACATTCTCACCTTCTAAGCAACAGAAGGTTCTTAGTAGGTAAGGATTCTGCATACCAGTTGTCTGTGCTGTTCTAAGAATGCAAACCAACTCTGATCGGCACAAATTATTTGGAATAATCGCAAAATCCGATCTTGCAGCCCATTCTGCACCGCAGAGTTGACCGCTGTTTTGGCATTTTAAGCCCTCAGGTCGGTGTCGGTAAAGATATTTCCCATACATGCAACATTGCACACCTAAATGGAGAAGTCCAGGCATTACAATAGCACGTGAAATATACCACACTTTTGCGAGTATGCATGGGACAGTGTTGAAGGCTTTCCAAAGGTGTGGGAAAACATGTTTACCATATGTCTCAGAGTATCTAGAACCTTGATGTCTCAGTATGTTTTTAGCGTTAGCGCGAGCGTGTGGTAAAAGGGTTTCAGCTCTCATAAAATCAATGTTAAGTCAATTGGTCAAAGCTTTCGGCCCTCTCGGCATTTACATTTTACCAAACTTTGTTCATACGCAGTTTTCAGAACAGAGGTAGACATAATATAAAATAAATATGTCACTTAGGCCATATATGGCCTTGCTTAGGCCGATATAATTTATTTAGGACCTCGGTCGTTGTAGTATTTTCCAGCCTCGACCTTCGGTCTTGTGCGGAAAATCCAACAACGACCTCGGTTCTAAATGAATTATTGTATCGGCCCCGAGTGGTATTTTATACCACACTTTTGGAAGTTGTCTCACACTTTTGGAAGTTAGGTCCCATCCTCTGCTAAATGCGTATATGACTTACATATATGACGTAACATGATGTAAATAACATGTATGGGATATATCTTCCTTCCCTTGGGCTAACAATTCAATAATCTCACCTCGTTTCGTTTTGTTTATCGAAAACAATCTCACCTCGCAGTATTTCTCGAAAATACCTCGTACCTAACGGTCCTCGGTATTTTCCATAACAAACTCTGCGAGATCATTGCATTTTTCCAGCCCCGGGAAGGAATATATTATCTACCACATTACATACGTTATGCAAATTCGACTTCAAAGACAGTCGGCGTGGGCACAGTGGAGAGCCTGAGGCGCTCCTGTCGCGGTATTCACTCCCTACAGACACCGTCTGCCCGCAAATACGCGGCTGTAGGATTCTCGATACTGATCAGACTGGGCGTCAGAAGGAGCCGGATGTGACGGCTGTGGCTGACTGGTGGTTCGACTAGTGTCTCTCCTCCGTCGGCTGAGGGTGAACGCTGACCTGCTGCCCGGAGTCAACGCGTGCAGTCAGCCGCGCGATGAAAAGGTCAGGGCAGGCAGACGGGGGAGACAGTTGTTGGGTCCGACACAGTCAATAGTCATCACAGCCAGTCGGCCGCGCGATTACCGGCCAGGACAGACAGCGGGGAGGCAGATGCTGCGTCCGACACAGTTAATAGTCATCACAGCTGAAGCGCTGACGGTCTGGTATGGTCTGGTCTGAGATATACTTACCTGTGCCCAATGGAGCTACTTTTGGCAGCTACTCGTGACGAAGAGGGAACAGAAGTTACCGAAAAATAACTCCAGCTAATAACACAGGAATATTATATCTTCTGTTTGCGTGTGTCAGGCGCTCGAAAAGGAAATTGGGCTTGTTGGCAAACCATTCAGCGGTGAAGAGCTTTGTTGCCATTGTCGGCAATGCGGGCGTCTTTGGTAACCACCGAAGTGAGGATTGGTGCTCAGCATATCATTTCTGAGCACGCCCATAATTTACCAAGCAAAATACGCTTCCATAGTCGTTCAATCTGCTTCAAAGCCGTATTCATGAATGATAAATGAGTTGAAAGCTGTATATGTGTGGCTTGTTTGTTAGCTTAGTCGGTCGAAAAATGAAGAGCAGTGGAACTTGTTTTTTCGTCAACAGCTGTCAATTGTGTGATTTTTATGACACTCATTCATGCATCAAGCTTCGTGAAATGGTCCTTTAGCCTACCATAAGAGCTGAAGTTGTATTTGTCTTACATTTATTCACATTAACAAAGTAGGCAAATATATCCAGGTAACTTAGATTGAAGTGTATTACTTCCTTAGTAACCTGGATGGTAACCATTATTTTATTTTGCGTTACATAATTTAACTACTGCCACAAAATACGAGTACTCGTATCTTGTTCGTTTCTTGTACGGTGCTCAAGGTACGGTACTCAAGGTACGGTACTCGTAGGTTTGTGATATCCGTCATTCGAAGCATGTTGGCTCACATTGCACTACACCACAGTTACAAATGTATCATTTCATTTCGGAAAAACACCATCCGGAACACATTGTTCTCAAAAGATGCGTTGCTCCCATGATGTGTCTCCTAAGACCTAAGTGTACTCCAGCCCACTTATTGGCGCATACTAGGATGATGGCTGAAGGATGCAGTGTGCCGTATGACTTGGTAGTTCATATTCCAGCCCAGGGGCGCAGGCGGCGCAGCCAGGATTTTGCAATGGGGGAGGGGGAGGCTAACTGGAGTGGTCTCCCTTGCATTAGCTGATGCCACTCTCCAACCCCAAACAAATATAATAAACTTGTTAGTTATATTTTCATTTGTTTATTTCTAGGCTAAATTGGATTTTATCAGGCCTGAAATGGGTCCTTTCTGAGTCCACGATGGGCCCTTTCAGACCAAAGATGCAAAGATGCACACTGCATCCTCTGAGCTGCGATGGGTGTACTTTAGCTAGTATCGATTTAGTTCGGATCTATTTGCGACGGCAAAACACCACATAGCGAAAATGCGAAAATAATTCAAACGCATGTTAGCCCCCGGCTGCGCCTCTGTTCCACCCTATATATAAAGTCTCTCAAGGATGTTTGCCTGTTGCGTGCTGTGCTGCACAACTCAGTAGTTCATATCCCAGCGGATAGATGGCTCTTATAGACGGCCGCCTGGAGTGGTATGCTGTGCCGCATAACTCAGTAGTTCCTATTCCACCCAATAGATGTCTCTGAAAGTGACGCCTGCTGCATGCTGTGCCGCACAGCTCAACTGCTTCCATCCATCCCAGCCAATAGACGTCTGTCAAAGGTGCCGCCTGTTAAATGCCGACACAACTCAGCAGCTTCCGATAATCACCTGCAAAAAGGACAGCATTAGGGAAGAATCAGATGGGCTTATAAGAGTAGGAATAGGAGGCTAACTGACCGTGACCATAATTGTATTTCTTTCTCGTTTAAATATATATTTTGATAAATGAGGAAGATTCGACAAAGTAAAACATATCATGTTTCGACGAAGTAAAACAAGTTGGGTCACGTCTCATCTTCAGCTTACTACATTTAAAATGTTCAGTCACACTTCATATCTATGTTAACTTGTGACAATTACAGTTACGGCACGGTTAGTAATGCTCCCGCGCGCGGTCACAGCCAGAACGTCGCTCGATGCCCGACCGCAGCCGGCGCCGGGTCGCGGCCCGCGCCCCATTGACCGCCCCCGGTCGGTAGGCAGCCCACACTGCAGTCGCCGGGCGGTGACCGCCGGCCGCCGCTCTCCCCGGCTTGACATACCTACCTACACCACGACTAGAAGAGCTCTATTTTGTGTGGGCTGTTTTTCTTAAAACAAGACCATAGTTAAACTTTCACATTTTTATAAACGTTTCTAAATTCCTTGATGATTTACCTGCAATAATTGTTGTTAGTTTGTCTTTTATACATTTATTCCGACTGTTTTGAATGCATGGATTTCCGAGTTGAGGACCCGTGCTAGCCATATAGCTTGTTGTGCAGGTCCTGACCTCACCACCCAATCGCACAATTCCTGTTATCCGACAGAATTTAGAGGCGGAAGTTTAACGTGCCCGACATACCTACCTGGACACGGTCCGCCCCGCTCTCTGACAACACCTGACCTTGAAAGCGACCGCTGCCACCGGTCACAGGTCATCCCAGTCAGGGGCAAATAGCGAGCGCCGAAGCGACTCGAACCCGGGCTACCACTACCGGGTGAGGCCAATATGAGGCTAGCACTCTAATTTCCAAAGGACTGAAGTGATGCATGGTCATGCTGATGCTACTAATAGATTGGTGCAGACTGCAGATATCATACTGTTGACCACGATTATGTTCCGACCCCAATTAGTGTCATTGTTTTCATGTGATGACATTTTTAGATGTGTTGCACTAATGCAGAACTTGAGAAGTTTTCCCATTTGTTACCTACCTAGCTCGTAACCGGACACGGCCTATACCCACCACAATTAGTCTGCTGGGTGGGCAGAGCACTCTGCGAACACTCTGCTGGGAAAATAATGCAGTGAATTAATATTAAGTCTGAATGCCCGTTACGGACTACACGCAACGATATGGAATGAGCAGTGGGCGATTCAGATTGTTTATTTATGTATTCATTGAACATATCTAACATGACCACCGTACAAAATGGCAGGTGTCCGTAAAGTACCACAAGACATTTGTCCAGATTGTACTCTGGCACAGAAGTTGACACATTTGTAGATTCTCTCAGTCAGTTGCCGACTGGTCGCCCCATACGCAGATATCTGCACTACGATATCTCACGTTTCGTTTCATTGCCTGTTGGCACGAAATTCTGCTGTGTTTGGGTATTAAATCAAATAATTCGCAGTCTCCTTGCTTTTACGTCGCTACCCTGACACTAATGACACTATTGCATACGATATGAGCCCACCTCGTCGCGAACTTATAGCTTAGTGTCGTGCCGTCGGGGAATTAGGCACCTATACGAGCGATACATATTATTAGTACGACTCCTACCGACCCTGGCTGCCGCCTTTCGGCTTCACTTGACGACATCATGCCGCTTGTGACTCCCGCATGCCGGCGCTGCATGCCCGACACCCTGTCCTCGTATAAACTCATTCGTTAATCGATCTGTCCTATCATGACAGGCCGGCTGGACGAGGACGTGTGAGGCAGGCTGATATCGCAGCCAGCACCGGCTGGGGTGATAACGGGGTATGTGATACTAACGTAGACAGGTGGTGTTTTCACTGTATTAATGCTGTTTGCTGACGTTTTGTATGATGTACATTCGTTTATCATAAGTATGATGCGTCTCAAACATGCGTGCCGTTGAGTACGTCAATCGCGGCTTCTTTGCGAGTTAGGTGATAGTTATATTATCTGGCGATGTATGTGTGAGTTAGGTATGGGCTGCAACATTACATATGTAGTCTTGTACAGTGTAGTGCAAATGTTCTATCCACTTTATCGACACCACCGTCCACCTCTGTCTCTGTCTCTGTCTGTCGGTGCCACACACAGTGAAATCTAATGCAATTGTGATAGCCCTCGCCCCCGTTGAGGGCATAAATAGCTTCATTAGATTTCACTGCGTGTAGCACCGACAGACAGCACCGATGAACAATGTTGACATGAACTAAACGGGTGCGCTTAACCAAAGCTTCGTAAAAATACTTTCTAGGCTAGCTTCTGGCAGACGAAAGCAAACATCACCCCAGAGAAATGGAGGGTGTATTCGAATAGCGCACTGAAATGACTGTATAAGTGTATAGGTACTAGCCGTTTTCACGAAGGATTTATTCGCCGGGTGCATCGACAACGGGTGGTGTCGATGAAGTGGACAGCAAATTTGCACTACACTGTGCCTCACGGCAAACGTACCGCCCTTCCATACCCTAAATGCATAGCTTTTATATTCAAGCAGCAGTGAATGTAGACACTACGTTGAGCTTGCAGTCCTCTTCTTTGTTTGTGTGTTACCAACGAAACGTCTTTTTTTCTCAAACACATCCAAGTTAATCAAGCTGTGCTGTGCAAGTCACTGGCTATGGATATATGTACCCAAACCTGTACCTCATAGCAGTATGTTCTGTAACGCCAAATAGCTCACTTTGCAACACCAACAACACTTCGGAAGGCCAGAAGAAAAAAAATGCTGTGCAAGTCACTGGCTATGGATATATGTACCCAAACCTGTACCTCATAGCAGTATGTTCTGTAACGCCAAATGTTCTGGCTACAGCAGCTGGATCTGAGAACCATGATGAAAGCTCGTCTTCTGATGCAGTGACTCAGTAAATGGAAAAACCAGGAACATACGTCCTTTATTTTCACATTTCTACATGTTTGACGAAATGGCATACATATATGTGGCCGAACACATCACAAAGGCTTGATAATGCAGATATGAGTGCGATATACTGTAGTTGTCATATACGTATGTAATGTATATGACACATACTTACGTGCATGAGTGTGTGTAAGTGTATCTTTTGTTTAGGATTCCCACCGTAACGTAGCGTGTTCTGCGGTTGGTAGGGAACACGACAAGGAAATCATAATATAAATCATCATAATAATGACCCTGTGTGTTGTTTCATTTGCTGGTTCCCAGGTAACAATATATACCAGTTGATACTGTAGGACACATGAAACGTCACACGTTCATGGCAGTAGTTGATATATTTTGCGCGCCATTCTGTACCACGAACCACACATTAGAGGAGCATGCTTTTTCATTGCACTTCAACAAACCAACACGGTGCTTCCACTCAAACCACCTAAAGACATCAGTAACAGTAACATTTAACACATATAACACGGGACGAATCCATCACCACATTGTAAATCACATTGCACACTACACAGTTTACCAATTGCACACATTACAGTAATAGTTGCAGCCTTCGGTTTGCCGGCCGAGCCGATATAGTTAATAAATAGTCGGTTTCACGAAGGACTTATTTGTACCCGGTAGAACCCGGTAGTACCCGGTAATATGTGTTTATAAATTTGATTATACAAAGAAACTAACGGGAAATTTTGCATTGTAAGAGCAGATAATTGTACATGAACTCATGCAGTTGCAATTGATACCAAAAATATCTAGGAAAAGCCGTGTTCCTAGACTTAATTACCCAAAACGCACCAATTATTTCTGGGTACTGCCGGGTACTACCGGATAGAAATAAACTCTTCGTGAAAACGGCTTATAATATTCAGCTATGCCCAGGTATATAAAAATGTGGAGCATGCTCATTAATGAATGTGAGGGTAGTTGGAAAAGCTTCAATGGTGATACGAATAACAGCTATTGGCATGACAGGCACACGTGACATGAACAAGGAGCATACGCACATAATAATGCAAAGAGTATCATAATTAATAGTTTTAAAAATACAATAGTTATTTATTTATTTTATGCTAGACGTCCTGCGTCTTGTTGGATTACACCAATACCCCAGATTGATTGCCTATTGGGTCTAATACCTGGAGAAGACATATCACCTTAGGCAAAGTCCCCTTCGTTTCCTGGTGGTGGACTTCTATGCTCCGGCCCGGCCTACGTCCAGGACTTGATGATGGCCAGCAGGCACTTGCGGTAATCTCCGGACGTATCGTCCGCTACCGCCGCCGCCAGACTCTTGCCGTACTTCAGCTGGTACTTCTCCTTGACATTCTCCAGATCAATCTCCGACCGCGACACCAGGATCCTGACGAGCGCGCCGTCGTCAGTGCCGAGGCCGCGCATCGCTCTGTACAGCTTCTCGGCGAAATAGGCCGGCTGGTCGGAGATGCACTGCACCATCGTCAGCAGGCCCGTCTTCATGTCGCCGCCGAACTCAGACCGGATCGCCTTCTCGATGGTGTTGCCCTTGGCGCTGACCTCCGGGTAGAGCTCGAACACCCGGCGCAGCAGCGCGCAGCTCGTCTCGCAGAAGATGCGCACGAACACGTCCGCGTCCTTGCCTCGCCGCGCCTCTCCAGCGGCGTGGAGCTCCTCCGCCAGCTGGCGCGCGCGGTTGTCACCGACCAGGTCATCCATACTGCGGCACATCTGGATGAGGCCGAGGATCAGTTTTCTGAAGTCGCCGCTCAGCTCTGACCGAAGCTCAGCCTCCAGCGATCGGCCGTGCAGGCGCTGGTAGGCCTTGACGACGTTCTGCACTTCGGCCTGCGAGCGGCCGCAGAAGATCTCTATCAGCGTCTTCTCGTCTGTGCCGAGTCCCTTCATGGCTCGGCGGGTCCAGCTGGCCAAGTACTGGTTCTCCCACTGCAGCAGCGCCAGCAGCGTCATCTGCAGGTTAGCCGAGCTGTCGCGTCGCAGGGTCGCTGCCAGCGGCTCGTCAAAGCTCACGTTGTAGACGTCCTCGAGGTACTTACGCTCCTCGAGGGTGTACTTGGTGAGGATGTTGATGACGGTGGTCATGTCAGTGGGTCGCTGCACCGCCCGACGCAGCTTCTTGGCCTGAGCCGTGGCCGCCTCCTCGTCGAAACCCTTGTGCGGTTTGATGGTGCCGCGTGGTGCGGTGATGAGGGGCTTCGAGCCCGGCGAGCCCCTCGGCTTGGTCTTACCACCGCGAGGCATCCCGACTTCCGACAAAGAAGCCAGCAGGTCACTGGGCGGTCGTGGTGGCCTTGGCGCAACAAGTGTCACTGCACGACGATTAAGTTCACTGGGCAGTGATAATGATCGCTGAGCGCTGGTGCTGTCACTGGACGCCGGGGAAGATCACTGAACGTCGATCGTTGGTCAAGGTTCACCTTGCCAAGACAAATCACTTGACGACGGACAACATCTCTGAAGGCCGATGAAGGTCACCTTCTATTGGCAGGTGTCACTGTACCCAGCAAGGGCGGCACTGGATGCCACTCGAGGCCACTATTTACCAGCAGAGGTCACTGTCAGGTCGAGAGGTCACTGAGGTAGAGAGGTCACTGTCTGGTGTGGGATCAGCTCACAGGGTCCGGCCTCGGTAGCCGCTCGAGTGGGCCACCGGGCCCGGGTGCCGGCCTCCGTCCGACTGGCCCTCGGTCCCCAATCAATGCTGGCCGGTAGCACCATGGTGACCCCCACCCCCACCCCCACCGACCCCTACCGGCTGAGACAGGCCAATGCTCGAGCAGGAGGGGGAGGGGGGGTTACGACACCAACAAAGCGGCACACACAGGGGATGGTGCAGGTGGGATCATGATTTCCCGGCTCTGGCCCTATCGTGCAGTGCAACCTGACAGTTCACCAATACCACAGGAGGCGAACGGCAATCAACGCTTAGCTGGAGTGCATTTATGGCATGATGTGGAGTACTTTGCACATGGGAATCTAAAGCTGATTTACATGTTGTGCTGTGGAGAAATGTGATCGTATGTTAATCATATTACTGTCCGGGGGGGGGGCAAATAGCTCCCTTAAGTTTTTTTTTGCGTAACTATTTAAATAAACGTTCAACTTATAATCTTTAAACTTGGTGAATTTTCCTAACATTTCATTTCGCATCGAATGGTGTTTTTTTTTCTCGAAAAAAAAACATTAGAAGGGATCCAGGCCTTTTTAGGGGGACATGTTTGGTCGTTTTAATTCAAAACCTTTGCATGGTTAATCACTCGTTGACAGTTGTTTGCTGCAGCAAAATAATAGAAAAACAGACATCGGTAAAGAATTGAATCGGCTCTTTTAGATGGCAATTTCAAAATTACAAAAAATGAAATCCAAAAGTGTTGAAAAACTTATTTTTGTTTCAAAATGATACCTATAAGCTTTTTACTTTCATGAAGTTTAAAAAAGGAATATATGTAGGAGAAGACATGCCAATAAATATATGTTGACAACTTCAGGTCGATATGTAAATATGTGATGACCTGAAGTCAGGTCAAATTCAAAATTCAAAAAAAAAAAAAACGAGCGAGCGTGAAGCGCGGAGCGAGTCCTCATTGAATACCGGATTTTTCTCACATATGAGCGGCCGACCCGACCCGGCCGGGCCCGGCCCGGCCAGACCGCGACGCTGGTCAGAAACTTATATCTTTTGAACCCCGCATCCGATTGACAAGCGGTCTTCGCGATTCTGATAACCGCCCATGCAATAGCATGTATTAATTACATGTTTTTATCATGTGATTGGTCAAGCATGGCGTCGTGACACAGTGCCCGCGTTCAGGGGCTCAGAAAGGATTCTGAGCTGTAGCTTGAGAAAACGGATAGGACCTATTAATAGCTACAATTTGGTGTGAGGCGGAGACCACACCAACAACAGTGCACATGTTTTCACAAAGGTTAAACTCATGGTGTCACACTTACAACAAAAGTTAGCAGTGCGTCACGTTGCACCCCTGATTCTGTCCATCGGAAAATACCTACCAACAAATTAACCTTCATACCGGTACCTATACGACCGGGCAACAAAAGTCGCAAAGACACGGGCCAAACACAGATGCGAGTTGAGAAACGATCCGCGGCCCCGGCGTATTGCAACTATGTGTCGAGTCAGCGGCGCGAAGGTACGTCGAAAGTTACTGGCTGATACAAGCCAAATTCTAGTTTGATGACGTCTTCACAATTCAAATCAGTGCTCAGCACCTATGGGACGGTGAAGCATGAAACACGAACACAATCTGTAGCCCAAATGTACCTTTCTCTAACTGCATGCACCAATTTAGATTTTAAGTGCAGTACTTCGCTGTTAAAAATCGTGCCGGTAATATTTCATGCCGCATTTTATTAATGATTTCCTTCATTTTACACCGCGCGTAGCTTCAAAAACCAAAGGTGCAAACGATAAAAATGCATGCAGACTGTAAAAGCGCAATCAAATCCATCTCATACCCACCAAAATGAGAATTTTTGCCTACAAACATTGAACTTAAATTGCAAATATTAAAAATAACGATAGCAAAACTTCATTTAGTTCAAAGTATCGATTAGTTAGAATGCAATGCGACGGCAAAACACCACATTAACGAAGAAGAATTAAAAAGCATGCTTTGCACAAAACGAACCTCCGTTGGGTGGGTGATAAATTGACGGGGATTGATTCGGACTCGCTCGTCTTTCGCCGTTTAAGGCGTCTTACTGGTAAGTATATGATGAAAAATGCAAAATAATTATGAAACGCATAATATCAATCCAATTATTTCAGTATCATGTCATCTTAGACCTTTTCCGATGACCAGGATGCAATTTTTAGTCAGTGACCATTCAAAGGGTCATGCAAGGTCAAGAATACTTTGTTGTTAATAACTTGTGACATGATAACCGCAGATACTCGTAACTGGTGCACAAACACTTGTTTCGTCACGCCGCATCTTTTCATATGCAACTTGACCGACTTATTTCACCTTGACATTGACCTTAACCCGTGGTCAAATTTTGGAATCGATCAAATTGGTATGTTTCGAACCGCAATGACGAGAGAAACACGATGGTATCAAAATCATTACTCTAAATGTTTTAGGTAAAAAGTTAGTTACGAAACAACTTTTGCTGAAAAAACAGGTTTGCTTACATTTGATAACCTCTATAGCCAAAACCATTGACCTAAGGTCACTTCTGATTACATAAAAGCAAAAGACCATTGGAATGGCTTTCCAATGTAATTTTTGTCGGATTCCTCCTAGCTGTCATAGTTTCCGAGATAATGGCAAGGTTTCCTGGAAAGCTTCATATTTTGGCAAATATGACCTTTGATGACGTCATATGACCTTGTAGATATTGACCCAGGGTCATTAAAATTTAACAAAATAAAGTTCTTCGTAGACTCTTCCCACAGGCCAAACTCCTTATGGCAGCTGAGATCTGAAATTCGCCCCCGGCCGAATAAGCCCCCCCCCCCCCGACATATTCGTATACTTTTCATCCGTCAAGGAATAGGGTTAATGTGTTCATCGTTTTTTTATACTTTACAATAACTGCAAATAATATAAATGATGCAACAAATATAATATATAACACACCGAGGATGTCACGAAAAGCTGAAGGTCAGTCAGGGGTCGAAAAAAGCTCTGTCCTACCAACCTCGTTGGCGACCACTTTGCTTGAACCTGGACGACCACTTTGCATGACCATGGGCCAAAATAAGAGCCTTCAGTACCTAAAATCTCGCATACCCTAACCTCGAACCATCACCGGATCCAAAGTTAGCATACAGTTAAACCTTTCAGTAAACCGCTTATTGATGCGATAAATTCAAAAACACCCAAAAAGTGTAGAATTCAACATGTCGCCGTGTGTCTGCTTCTAGTCGAAGGTGCGCTCATCCAGATGTAGGACCAAAGCAATTCCCATATGGTACGACCAAAATCTAGTCTTCTTCGCGATGACTCTGCACTATGAACTAATAAACAATGGTGTTGGGAACAGAAATGGTCTCCACTAGGAGCTTTGACATGAAATTTGGGCTGATGATCGGTCATCGTTATTTAGGAGTCAAACTAGAACCTTGCGTTTTCCGTTGGGTTTGACAGACCTGCGGCGACCACTTTGATATGGAATTTCGTTGGCGACCACTTTTCATTTTTTTCGACCCATGGGGCCAGTGAAACTTCGATATTGTCTTAATATAAACCCAGCCGCCTATGGAAGATTTCTTTGCAGAATGGTGCTCTTCTCGTCTTGGCGAACCTTTTGCATTTTTTATCTCACGAAGCAAATTAAAAATATTTCAACACAACAATGAACCGAAAACAATGAACCCTTCCTACGCCTATGGTCCGAAAATACAGAAGAGACATGCAATGCATACATGTCTCTTAATATTTGTAAGATCGGGGCTTCCTCCAACCTGGCTATTACAGTTTTCCGTGCGGTGAAAGTTCCGATTTGCTGGCTGGGAAGAGACAATTTGCCAGGCTTAGCTCTGACATGCAAGGTACTTAAACAAACATCACGTATTGTCATGACAACTTATCACGCAGTCGCCTACTTTTTATGTGACACGCCTACTGTGTTGTTTCACCCATGGCAACACCGGCTCAGACAGACGGTATCCAGGCAGCGGCATTGACCAGTGCGGCAACCCCAGTCTGTGACGTACCGGGACACGTTTGCTTTTCGAGCACTGTGGCACTCTGTGACCAGCCGTGACCGACTCGCCGGTGGACACTCCTGAGTTCGGGTCCAAAATGACGGTTCCCCCGAAGCTAGGCACCGAACTAGCCCTTAAAGACCGCGGTCCGACCCGTCCTGCTTCCCGCTAAGATACCTTTGCGGCTGATTCACAGCTATACTAGGAAGCACACAAAACGTCTACCACACTACGGCATAATATATGTATCGCTCACATTCGTCTGGCTCCCCCTCAGGCCAGAATGTGTACTTCGAAATTAACGACTGCGCCTGGTCCATGCGAGCTGTCTTCGCATTCGACGCTGTCCTGACAGTACGACACTGTCTTTAGCTGATATCGGTGTCCCGCGGTACATTGCGATGAAAGACTCTTCAGCGCCTTCACGATCAGACCTACGTGTCTCACCGGACCAAAGCCTTATACCCACGACCCTTAAGGCCGCCCGCCCCCGCGATGTGCACCTATTATCCCACGTCCTGAACAGTAGGACATGCTCTTTTGTTTCCGGGGGTTTGTGCAGCCCGTCGCCATCCGCCCCGGTCCGCTGTAGCTAGTCTTATCATCACCTCTGCTCTCTTTCCAACATCTAATCCACGGCGAGCACTCTGACAGCGACGAACGCGGCGCGTTCCCACTCCTTAGTACGCATTAGTGTGGACCCTCGTTTCGATAAACCGATAGTATAAGTAACACCTCTACCTACCGCCTGCAGACAGTTTGGGCACCAACAAGCCCGCGCGCGCCCTCTCGTCGATCCACGATCACCGACGTCTGTGCTTAGCTACGCATCAGACCAGGCCGGCACCGCTCCTTATGCTTCATAAAACCCGGAGCCGCGTTGTTACCACGTGGTCAGCCATGCACACAAATCTTCCATCGGCGAGGCCCCGCCGCTTCTGTGTGACGCCCTTTCGTGAACCGACCTCACCTCCTCCGCAGGACTATCTGCGTCTGACGTCACTCTTATCGGGCAGAAAGAAGCGCCCTGGACACGTACTGTCCAGGTTTAAATACATGGACAACGCTGTGGAGAGGTTACTTTAATTTTCCGAATATGATCACGATCTCCCTAGTTCGGGAATTTCACCCCCCTCAACGTGGGTCCATCAAAGTACGGTGTATGGCCTACTGTCGCCCTAGCTCACCCGCGCTGTCAGCAGTCCACTAGCCGAACCACAGTTCGCCTTACGTCTCGGTCGGCCCCAGCTAGATCGCGCGCCCTCTTGCGTTACGAACATGCTACTTCCCTTCTAACCACGGAGCCAATTTCTCTATGTTCCAGTAACGAGCATCACCAAACTCCCCCTAGCTCGAGCCGGAGTGCTGTTGGCCCACAGCCGGGAACATGGGGAACTACACGGGCACTACGAGAACAGAAATGCACTAAACCTCATAACCTCGATCAAGTCGCCAAGGTCTGTGCGCAGATATCCTATACTCCTGGTGGGAGTTACAAATGTGATCGCAGCTCCATAAGGATAGAATGACGTGCGAAGTCTAGCGTCAGAATCGCGAGACGTTGGCTTTCCTTTTCTTGCTCACACACATACACAAGACTAGAGCACACCATCCTGAGGCTCACTTTACTAAACAACACACACCGAAGAAACAACTCTGTACTGTAAAGACTCCTAAGAGCTCTACATAAAATCGTGAATAATAGATGCCACTATTACTTCATCACGTTCAGGAAACAGCTACGAATGACTTGGGGGGCGGGCGTGACGTCTTGCCTGGGGCCGAGGGACTTACTCGACACCTTGCCGTGATTTATGCACAAGATCTTCAGGGAGGCACGATACATCGCAACAATCCGGCCGAACATAACTTGTGTTGCGCCAAGTCAGCAACACTCGGACTGAAGAAACAGAAGGAAAATCCATGGCTATTGCTAAGACAGACTACGAAAAGTGAACACTGTTACGAGACGACAGGATGGCACGATCGTTTGTTACAACAAAGGGCGAGAGGTGTTAAAACAGGACTCAACAAGATTATACAGTACTTTCGCGACGGCTAGCCATCCCAGAGGCAACTCTCATTCTTTATCGCTGACATCAGTCAGTCTTCGGCTCTGTATCTCTAGTTCGTACATGCCATCTTGCAAGCTGGCAAATGGGATAATAATCCAAGGCTGCGCTTTTCCATCATAATCCACATCGATAGCCGGTCGTTGTCGTCTTAAATTTGACAACTACTGTGAACTTTTGAAGATTAAATGGGCACCTGACCGTCGCTCAAACAACGGAGAGAGCGTTTTCCCGGGAGTAGGAAAGTGAGAACTTAACGCTGCAGCCCGTTACTCGGGGAAGGTCAAGAGAGTGCGTATACATTTATTAACTATTTATAATATATCCCTCTCTTACGTAAAGATACCCTCCAAACGCCTCACAAAGCCTACACTCCCAGCATTCCACGGGCCTACAATTCAACACCCTGTTGTATATTATCAGTTGGACTTGATATTGGCCTTGACTTGTTATTCATACGCATATATTATTTTTCTGCTTAGTGTCCTCTCGCACGCTCCGACTCATTGTATGCGCGTGGACCTGTCGCTCATAAGAGGACGAATAGAGTCCCAACTATTTAGAAACATTATTACTGAGCGCTTTCCTGAAATAGACCGTAGGATGACAATGAGGCAGGCGCCCAACACACATTCTGACCTTATTCGCAGCATGAAGCGCGTGGTGCTCCTGGCGTCGGATGAAGACATTAGGGGTTAGAGACAGTAAATTGTTTTCCGAGACGAGGAGAACTAAAATCTGCAAACTATATTGCGATAGGGGATGGGTTTCTTTCAACACAAGAACAAATTTTCGCTGCCTACCCCTACACACACTCACTTGTCATCCCATTCCTTCGTCCCTGTTTTATGATACCTAATCTGAACCGAGTCAGAAATCCTGCCTCGGCGGTAAAAGTCCACTGAGGTCTTTCCATTGGCTATCTGATCATATTGTGCTGCACTGTATCAATCCGGCTAAATACAATCAATTTACTGTTTCCGCTAAACTGATACTGCCAGGCCAGCCTTTTCGCGGGAAATTCTCCTTAATCACATGGTCCGGGTGGACCAAAGCGGCCTTATCCTAACCAAACCAAACCCCTAAAAAAATTGAATCTTTTGTGTTGCATTCTTCATCGTGGAGCAGCGGAGCCGATCGAATACGATCCGTGTATACGGAATGAGACACCGTCGCGGCGGTGTCACATGTCATTGACGGAAACAATAGTGACGTGTACGGATTGCCACGTCCCGTGAGTTGATACATGTTGAAAATAATGGTCTATATTCGAATTGTAGGCGCATTTTTGACAGATGAAATTATACAATGCGGAAATATTCGCTCTCGCGCTAGCATTGCACATAAAATCGCCGGAGGCAGACAAGGCGTAAACTGATGCGAAGCTTTCATGGATTCTCATTTGGAGACGCTGGATACCAAAACAGTGTTTTAAGCTTTCACCAAAAGAATATCAGAGGGTTATCCGAGATTATTTGGGGTGCTCTGGTTATCACGCCCAGACCTCTAGGAGCCCGAACCTCTCCATTGATGGTTATTAAATCCTAGTTCGAGAACCTTTGAGAAGTGTTCTCAGACGAGAAGGTCCAGGTACGAGGTGTGTGGTGATTGAGCGAGCACCGGTAAGGCCAAGGCTATACAAACCAGGTAGAACACTCCGGCAGAAAAAGTGGGGACAACGCGCAATTTAGTTGCAGCGACCCCGCAGCTGCTGTGACGCGGATGAGGGCCTAGCGGCCGGCCAGCCGGTCGCCTAGGTAGCGCTAACGCAAACGCCACTTCCACTTTTTTGTCGCTTGGTTCCTTCGCTTGTCAGCCGATTATTAAAATTAAGATGTCTATCTACCACAAATTAAGCATTGTATTAGATGCTGCTGCGAAAATTGCAATCCGACTCAAACCTTCTAATTTATAGGCCGGCAAAGTTTGCTGACCGGTGATTCCGGCCCGTCTGCGTGTGTAACATAAGCACGCACTCCCCCCCGTTTTTGTGTGTGCCACTTAGCTCCTTCGTTTACCTGCGGATTGACACTTAATATGTCTATTTGACACAAATTAAGCGTTGCATTGGATTGGATGCCGCTGCAAACAATTGCAATCTCACCCAAACTGTTTAAGTTATCTGCCGGCAAGGCTTGCTGCTCGGGGACTCCGGCCGACCACGTATGTAACATTTTCACATTTTTGTGCTTCTCAACATTCCCTCAGACAGGAATAAAAAAGTTATTATTAGCCACTCATACCGCCGCATCGAGACATTCGAAACGCATTGCAGCCTGCGGCTCAATACATAAACAATGTTCGCGGCGCGACACAATGTGTTGTTACTAGGGGCTCTCCTGCCCCGCACGGTCACCAAATAGTAGATGTATCGAGTTAAATCGAGTCAAAACTAATTAAGCTCTCACATTTACTTTAGAAAAATTATCAACGTTTTCTCAAACTATGAAAAGAGCCCCGAAAAGCCCCTAGGCACCCATGCTCTCCGCGCGGCGCCCTACAGTTAACGTTACGTAAACAAAATTGATGTTCGGCCTTCTCACCCACATCCTAGGTCATCAGCCGTCGACGAATGAGCGTCGAGAACGGCTGACGCTGATTGGCCAAGAAGCTGTCAGCAGCAAAATTCGGTTATTGATTAGATGCCTCACGATCAATCTGCGAACGTTGCTAATATTTGTCTCCCTTTTTTCCCATGAAGCTGAGCGGACCCCCTGGGTGAGGCTCACAAAAACCAGTCGTTCTTATTGTTTTTCAGTGTATGTTTCGTCACTTAATCCTATGATTTAGGACCACGCCTTATACTATTTTTAACGACTAATGACAGATTTGTCGATGCTCCGTGCTTAACTTGCTGCTTCAAAGACTGCTGCGCGGATTTATTTTTATGCATGAGTGGTCTAAGCCTCCTCACAATGGGAAAGAAAATTGGACAGGTACGATGATAAGTGGGATAATGTGCAGATTTTGATGTTATTTGTAGCTACTTTTACCTAGTGTTCTGTCCTCTCAACATTTTTTTGGTGCCAATGCTTCTATGTATAATTACCTATGTAGGATAAAAGTCCATATATACTCACGGTTCATAAATGCGCACACGTTGCACGAAAATCGCTCTAAATAGAAAATCACTCCTCATCGAACCAAAATCAGTCATATATCGCATTCTCCGGTCCTTTGTCTACATAATGGCAGCTATACGGATGGTAAGCTCAATGTATTTTTGAAGAGTTATGGTGGATTTTCCGAAGCACTATTTTTAGGTCGCTAAAATACGTGACCTCTCCATTATAAGTCAATGGGTAAATATTAAAATGCTTCCTGTTCCAAGGATACGCAAGATAGCAATCTAATTCCTTTTGGATCATGCTATTATAAACCATTCTTGAAGACCTATGTGACATTTTTGTTCAGTGACCCTGTAGGGTCAGCCGAGGTCATCTGAGGTCAATAACAGTTGTCTGTCAATAACTCTTGACATAATGAAGATATAGAAGTGAAACTGACACAATTTTTTTATCTCGTCTAGACACGTCTTCCCATATGCAATATTATCTACTTGGGTCACCATTTGACCTTGAACTGAGGTCAAATTTTAAGTTGACCGTACCTGATCAAATGTACTATGAGTCGAAGCGCCTTGACGAGACAAACACTATGGCGTCAAAATTATTGCATTGTATTTCTGAGGTGAAAAACGTTTATGAAAACTGTTTCGCAAAAAATAACTTTTTTGACCTTTGATGACCTCTGGAGCCAAAGCTATTGCCTGAGCTAAGATCTGAAGACATGCTCATGATTTCAATTTTCAAGAGCTTTCGATTTTGTCTTCGTTTTTCCTAGCTTTCATAGTTCCCGAGATATTTTGTGAGTTGGAAGCAAAAACCCAAAATTATAAAATCTGACCTTTTATGATCTCTGGTGATCTCAATATTGACTTGAGAAAAATACACGAAGTGGTTTCGAATCTGCTTGTTGAAAGTATTCGAATGCTCTATTTCGCGTTTTTCTAACTCTGTTAGTTTTCGAGTTAATAAGGAAAAAAGTTTTGTCATCGCCGCGCAGAAAATGCCGCTGACTTTAGATAGGTTGTGACGTCACAACTACAAGGACCTGTATCATTTCTTAGTTCATTTTGCATTTGTATTATTTTTTGTTCGAGTTTACAGGATGACAAATTCTCCTTGTTTTATGAGACCATAATAATGGTACCTTAAAAATTGTTCCAAACCCCATTCACGACGATGTTTGCACTGACAGGGTTGGATTTCTTATTTATTTGATTTATTGATTAGATAAGCTAAGTGATAGGTTAGGTATATATGTACGCATAATTGGTTAAGAAATAGGTTATGAGAAACATTGTTGATGATTTGCTTGGCAGAGACAGTTTCGGTCGCCATGATTATGCCCGAAAGAAAAGTGTTGTCCAACGTGGCCGTCCGTCAGTGATCTCAATCTTGGACTGGGTAAAGTGGGTAAGTAATGTTTAGCGAGCGCTGACAAGGAATCGCATGAACAATGAACACTGGGGTGGGGTGGGGGAGGGGGGGAGGTTTTTGTAAGCGGTAATTATCAGCGGTAATATTCAACTACAGTTCTTGTCTCATTGCACCGTGAGTAGGTAGGGAGCGTAACAAGGGGCGGGGCCAGGAGGTGCAGCTGGTTTGATGACGTCACTGGTGTAATAACATAATCGAACCTGACCGCAGTTCAGCACTCTCCCGACTGAGCTACAGGATGGACAATGCTGTCTAATGTCTTGCCTACCTAGTCTCAAGGGTCCAGCGCCGCCTCTGCAAAAACATAGTTTTGCCCACCAACTTTTCGCTTGGGGGGGGGGGGGCAATTGCCCATTTCCCCCTCCCTGGATCCACCTCTGAAGAAAGATACCATACTAACTACTATACGAATTCTAAGCCAGACGGCGATTTCGAATGATAGTCTGTACCGGTAGGCAGCAATGCTTTGCGGAACAGTCTATACCCGTTCGTGGTGGCCGTATTTTACGCCGTAGTGCCATCGGTCATAGACCGTCGGGCTCTTTCGCATTGGCTCAGATGGGGAGAACGAAAGACCTCGAAAGTAGCCAGGTTTGGGCTCAGAACCCACGGGTTCCGATTACAACGCTCTATCGGCTGAGCTATCCGGAGCCCTCCCCGTACAACAGAAAAACAGTTATGACTGACATTACTGGAAATTGGAATGAGACATTCTAGAATTTCTCGAGAATCCAATCAATCCATTAGGTACAACACGTGAAGAGATTGTGTATGGTTTTCATAATGATTACTTTAAGTGCATCAAAATAATTTAAATGCAACATTTGTTAGGTATACGTAGGTACTGACTTCGTATCGATGCATGTGAAGACTGTTAAAGTCTATTCAAGTGCACGGAATCACACGACTATCGATGTGTGAATCTCAGTCACACCATCATTGATCAGCTGTCAAAACCGAATGAAAATGTCGGGAAATGATGCGTCAAGTTAGACACATATTGCACACAAGATTTGTGATTTTCTTCCAGATATTAAAGAAAATTAAGTGAAGACTCTTGTAGCCGCCGGTATCGGCTAACCGCCTCCGCCGTCGGCAGCGGTGGGCAGCGGACTCCTCCGTGTGCAACGGCAGAAAACACGCGCTCGGTTGGCTGTCCATCTATTCACGAAGTTATCCACGGCGTTTCTTGGTAACCCACAACAATGCAATCACTACTAACTTTCATTTCTCGTATATTAACCAAGAGCACAGTACTTCATTTATACCCGCCTTAGGAATTTTCCCAATATACTTACTAAACTCCATTTGAACAGCAAATTTATGAACATTCAGTCCCCGTATGGCATGAAACACTCAAAGCAAGAACATACACAAATTCACTACCTACTTCGGTGCTGGCTCCATGGGCTTTCTTTAAAGCCGAAAGCGGCGGGGTACCAAAACCAAACCACGGTTACAAAGTAGCCACTCAAGTGGGCCACGTCACCAAAACTGGTGGTTCACCTGGACCGACCGGGGACGTCGCCTCTCGACCCCCAGTCCGCCGTCGAAAGAGGGGCCGGCCCGGCCGCCTGACCCCGGCCGTGACCCGGGGCGGTCCAGACGGCGGCCCCAAGGCACCCGCGCCGAGCTGCCCCACCACTCTCTAGAGATGCAACCACCAAATGAACAACGGCGCCTACAACTCTTATATTCTGGTGTTTTCCAACACCTCTTGAAAATTTACATTATTGGATAAACATCATATGCGACATACTTCAGCAGCGAAACAACAACGTACTCTTCTGAACAAAAAACAACGTACTTCGTGGCAGGTATAAACCCTCCAACATAGCTGTACTCTGCAGCCCCGCGGAGTGGTGTCGTGATCGGATCATCGGACGGCGCCTGGTCGGGGTAAACAGTGGGTGTTGGCCGCCATACCTCAGGTGACACCGCCGCCTGCGAGCTCCCTCCGGCCGCCCTCCAGCGAGCCCAGGCTACTGAGAACGTCGCCAAAGGGAGACGGCTGCACAGACTTATTGCTCGTTGTAGTGCAATGGCGCCTATACCTGAGACACACTCAGTCGCCGCCGAAAGCCCTCGACCGCTGCCATATGACTTCCAAGAATGATGCCGGCTGGAGTTCAGATCCTGTTTGAAGAGCTGCAAGTAACATGAACGCAAATGGGTTCCGTCTGTTTCCGTACGGGGAAGTTCCTCGATGCTTTATTGGTGACATATTTTTGAAGAAAAGATGGTCTGGTCATTAGCATTTTGATGTGATTCGGTCATGTGCTTAGGCCGTAGCCCTTATGTTATGGTGTATGTGAAATATAAAATGTGCATCATATGTCTGGTGCAATATGTGGCAAGATAAACTGTGATGTTATAATAATCTCACAGCAGACCGTGATTAAAAAACATCGATACATCACTATGTTACGCTCACCTGGCTCTTATCTAAGGAGCAGATGTAATAAGCGAGCGATCACTACCTGTCTGTCTAGGGCTTCTCGTCATTTCTTTCTCGTTTGTCAGAGATTAGCCGTCCTTTAATGCTAAGTTCGCACTTCGTATGCTTTCCGTCAGCTAATGAATGAAGCTTTATCTTGGCCATGCATAGTGCAGCTTTCTTCTGTTAAGAATATTAATTACAAACAAGTGTCGAATATAAATATTAGTAGGACCAATCATTAGCAGCAATATTTATTAGCTTATTGGTGGCATTATCAGCTTATTCCCCACTACGGGTCACTACTCGGTTTTTCTCCTCAGCCGGAGAAGAAGTAGGCAAATTGTACGATATGGGAATGAACTGCCACCAGAAACTCAATGAAAATTACAAAGTATCTGTCATGAAAAAAGTATCTGTCATATTTTTGCATGCCAATTAGTATGCATGCTTTCAAGTCAGTTGTTGAAGAACGGGAGTTTTTTCCATTCACTTAAATTAAACTATTCAATATATTTCTTTAAAAATATTACCTTTTCAAAAACTGATACAAAACAAATCCATATGTAATGAATCATGTAATGAATGTTATGAATTCAAGTTATACGGCAATTAATGGACCGACAACAGGTCAGGGCGATCCAGGCTGACATCGACGCTTATTGTGGAGTGAGCCGATCATGTTGGCAGCTCCCCTTTAACGAGGGGAAGTGTAAGGTGCTGCACGTTGGCCCTCGGAACAGTCAGCAAACGTACACGATGAGGGACGTCCTGCTGAAGAACACTGCGAATGAACGCGGTCTGGGAGTCCACGTAGATGCTGAGCTCAAGTTTTGTAAGCAGGCGGCTTCAGCAGCGGCTAAGGGGACGCAGATTCTGGCAGTGATTCGGAGGTCGTTCGAAAAACTGGACCAAGCACAGGTGTCGATTTGTATACTATTTGGGGGCCCGGGCCCCCAATGATTTCAAATTTTAACATTAGACCTGTGGCGTTTCATGCCTATCAATATACCCTGGCGTTGCATGGTAAGAATTAAATTAAAATATATAAAGTTAGCATTAGGGCCCCCAATCATTTTCATGAATTGACACCGCTGGGACCAAGATACCTTGCCACAGCTCTACAAGTCGCTGGTGCGTTCATTCTTGGAAGGTTCGGTGTCCGGACGAAACGCTGGTCGATAGTGAAGTGCTCCGTGCACGCGCGTCTCATTCATCACCTTTGCGACGCCGTTCTCAGGGCCGTAGCCCCTGTGGCCATCGCTGGAGGGAGCTGGGGTTCTTGCTCTGCGGGCGGCGTGAGGGGATGGACCACGCGGTACAAGGGGTATAGGCTAGCGGACACACATTGACGTTGCGGATGACTCGCAGGTCCATTCTGCTGGCATCGCGGACGGCGGTACGCCATATGCCGAGACGAGCTGTTCGATGTCACTGAGTATGCGTTCGGCCAAGCATACCGAAAGCTCCCCTCATTGTACACCTTGTTTACCCAGACCGATGGCCCGCACCGGTACCGATGGAATCCGATCGAAAGAGCGCCGAAACCGATGAATCAATGAGTCTCCCGCGGGGCTCAGAGCTGAGGTCCGTAAGGGTGGGATACAGATCCTGAGTCCATGAGATAATGTTTGATTCGATCGGGTTTACTCACCACTGTCCACGAAGTACGTTGTTTTTTTGTTTCGAGACAGAGTACGTTGGTTCGTTTCGCTCGCTCGCACCGCGCTCACTGCTGTCGAGCATATGATGGTTTATCTCACTCACTCGCTCACACTTTTCCACAGAGGTGTTGGAAAACACCAAATATAAGAGTTGTAGGCGCCGTTGTTCATATTGGTGCGTTGCATCGTCCTGATGTGTGTATGTATGTATTCACGATGGTCGGGCAGCCTCGGAGCGGAGCATGACTCCTACTTGGCAATGCGACTGACACAGTCGCCGGGTCACGGCGGCCTAGGTGCTCGAGCTTGTGCGGAAGCCGAGAAGCCTGGCGTTCAGCATTAGCTATGACGACGACTGAATCGCCTACCCGGAGTCATGGTCCGTCTAGGTCAGATTGTCGGTAATCCAGTCCTCTTCGAAGTATCAGGTATGCGCGTATTGCATAATCGCGGCCTCTTGCCAGCTACATCCGTAAGCCCACGCACGTAAGCAATGGTAGACATGATTGACATTCATGTTGCTTCTCGGGTACAAATCATCCGAGATCGCATCCATGGGCATTTGTCTCTCCGCAGACTCCATCCCGCACACATCGCCGCAGAGGTGTCCGGCTAGTTTCAGTGTCTGTACCGTGATCGCTAAGAGCGTCGGCATTAGTTCTTGGCGCGGTGCAGTTATTTGTTTACAGAAGCTCGTAGCTCTTCTACAAGATGATCCTCGATCTATTAAGCAGGATCCGTAAGCGGTTAGTTGATGTTCGAATGAACTTTGAACACTGTGTGTTAATCCCCTCCATGTTACCCGTTACTAAGGTTATCGCAGCATTCGGCAGGCAAAGATGTATTTCTCCACATTTAGCACACACTCTCACATGGAGATATCCCTTGGCTCTTGCACACCTTGCACCTAACGTGTCGAGCACCGTTTGTGGTGCGCCGAGTACACTGTGATGCTCACTGGTCACGCAGCTGTCATTTACTAACCACATCACAGCGGCTGGTCACGGCATGACCAAGCAGTAATGTCAGACACAGCTGCGGAGTTATTTAGCAGTCCGATGCACCGCACCGTGGGCAAACCTCCACTGGTAGTAGTATCGCATTTCTGTTCGTGTGCAGTCGTAGGGGCCGCAGTGATGATTTGGTCTGCTTCTTCACAGCTGCAGGGGGGGGGGGCGGTGGTTCGTGTCCCCGAAGAAGGAAGTGTCAGTGAGCTGACACTAAGCACGATACGTACGATGGACAGACGCGAAAGACACATGCAGAGGCGGATCCAGAACGGGTAGCTTCGGAGGGGCCGCACGTTGGTTGGAGGGGGGGGGGGGGGTGCAAGGGATAGTAAGAAGTATCTAATAATTATGATAATTCATCGGATTCCACTTGCTTATGCATTGATTGCTGATTTAAAACAAACTTTCCTTGGTAAAAGTTGCGTAGATTTGCTTTTATATTAGGACATGTGTTAATTTTGCTCCGACTTAAAGGGAATATAGCACCTTGGGAAGAGTATGTAGAATGATGGAGAAGAATGCCCTGATTACGGTCCCCTGCATTCATTTTGTTCGAAAAAAGTCCAGAATTTGTTGTAATTTGAAAAATAGTACATATAATGTTACATGGTGACGGTCACACCAATCTTGCGTCACCAAAGCGAGTTGTGTCGTCACCAAGGAGGCATCGAACGGCAAACTTTTGCGCCCGCCCAGTGCAGCTTGCTGTGCCGGCACCGCACGATTGGGTGCACCGGTAGGCGTGCAATCGCGAACTGGCTGGGTCGGACGGCGGCGCCTCACTCGCGCGGATAGGGCGTGGGGGCACGCATACGTAACCACTAGTGTGCCGAGGGCCCTGACCGACCGTCGGTGCGTCGAGGCGGAGCAAGGTAACTGAAATACTGAGCGACGGGTTCAAAAAGCGAAGTGCGGTTGGCAATCACACGTGAGTAACTAACTGATGAACGTATGCGAAATCGTCACGGGATTTTGTGACGTTGAAATATGACCACATAATGACCAACGGTTTTGTGCGTTGAAAACTCAGCAACTAGGTCGGCTTTGGAGGGAAAAAATTTCGGATTTTGGGGTTTTAGCACACCCGACAATCTGGCTATCTCAGTTAAAAACTAATGTTAAAGGTGCTATATTCCCTTTAAGATCTTTTTGGGGATCATATCCGTATTGCCCCACTCCCTGGATCCGCCCCTGGACACTTTACCGACCCTTGTCTCTTTGACCGGCCCTTGTCTCTCTATCACAACACAGCAACACAGTGCGAACTCCTTGTCCCGCGGCTATGACTCGCTTGAGCTAACCTGTCCAATGTCCATGTTGTATGTATACTGTACAGTGCAGAACAAATGTTCCGTCCACCGGCGAGTCTGTCGGCGCTGAACGCAGTGGGATCCAATGAAATCAGTATAGCCCTCGCCCACGGTATCAGGGGTGAGGGCATAACAAGCTGCATTGCATTCCACTGCGTGCAGCACCGACAGACCGACAGGTGGTGTCGATTAAGTGGACAGAACATTTGTTCTCCACTGTACATGATCTACGCCCACCTCTCTATGCAGTTGCGCATGACCAGCAGTGAGCAGCTCCCCTGTCCATGTATCTGTTCATGGTTCACGCTCACCTGTCCAGTGTCCATGTATCTGCTCACGATCCATGCTCCATGCTCACCTGTCTATGTAGTTGTCCATGGTGCGGTTGGAGCACTCCCAGTCGGCCATGCAGCCCTGGAAGTCGCCTCCCAGTGAGCCGGCGTCCATCCAGTAGCCTGGACTGATGGCGTACGGGCCGCAGTAGATCTGGTCTATGCAGGAGCCCGCAGGCGGCATCTCACAAATGTCTTCCCAGCTGCCCCGCGAGTTCTGTGAAGAGCACGTAGTGAGCACGCTTAGTGGCTTTGATGAAATTAGAACAGATAAGCGAAAACTGGGCGAATATAGCGCCACTGGGTGTCGCATTCTTTGCCAGTTTTGGACCCTTACACCTAAGCACAGGTAGCTGATATAACGCGTGGAATGCGTCATTCCGCCGAGATATCTCACCTTGCAGATACACTCTCTGCACTTCTGTTCCACTGCCAGGCCGGTGTGCTGTCCGAGCAGCAGCAGCAGCAGCGGCAGCAGCAGCGACCGTGAACACATCTCAGCTGTGACACTGGTTAGGTGATAGGTATAGCTCGTCTTTGGCTGCCCAGGAGTTCTGTCTCGGATCACCTCTGCACTGCCGTTTTATACGCTGTCTCGCGGGGTCTGGTCTGGTGGTCAGGTCACAGCCGAACGTCAGCTGCTCAGTCACACGGCTCTCTGACGTCACACGGCTCTCTGACGACATAGTTTCGAAATCGTCAAAATCGGATTGGTTGCGACATATGTTTTTGCGTCTTACTTAGGTAGGGAATAGATACACATTACAATCATATACAAATTGAGTACTGAGTAGTGAGCACGGCATAGACATATGCATGTCTTGATTGCATCATGCATGCTACTAATATGTAGCGTCATACGGGACTAACGTTCGCCGATCAAACATCGAAGAAGGCGTCGTCATAGGCGTGGTGTTAAATTCCAACACTATTGGGTTACAACCCACCTTTGCATTAAAGTTACACCCATGGTTATAACTTCTTATATGTATATATATTCCGTAGCATATATGCTACGGAATATCGCGTCTTTGTGTTTTTTTTTTCTCCGAAAAATACATTTTTTAAGCTCAAATACCAAAATAAGGTGACCGGCCCAAATCCGGGGAAAAATGGTATACCATTTTGTCAAAAAAAAGTTGACCCCCCAAAAAAGACGGCTGGAACCGCCATTGTGCTGGCAATACAGAGACGCAGGAGCTATGTTCAAGTTGAAGGGGCAGGATGTCAGCCTGCCAGCAATGCAAAATATAACCCAGCCTTAAATCCTGCATCACTTCATAATTAACTTGATTTGAGCTTATCATTTTGTTATATTATTTGTGGTCGGGGGGGGGGCTAAGCGCCTCCTGGATCCGTGCCTGGCGTCAACTACATGTATTTTGATATTTGATTTCCCTTTTCAAGCGTAGCGGAAATGTTCCGATTAGCGACCCCCTTAGGTTGAAGCGCGCTGGTGATTATGCTGTCGTTGTTACGACCGTGGGAACTTGGTATAAGGGAAGTGTGAACATTTTTCTAGCCATATATGGTCTTACTTTATTCACACATCTGTATATATAATCGCAAATTGCGATCTTGCAAGCCCTTGCAAAAAAAGCAAATAAGGAACTGTTCCCAGTTTGCGACCGGGTTGATATAGCATCCCAACTTTAGCAATATGTATGCATATTGCCTTATAAAGTTTCCGTTTCGCACATTCACTCCTATTGGGCAGACTCAAAATATAAAAAAAACAGGCTTGTCGGTCGAACGAAAGGAAGCCATTTGAGTTCAATTTAAGCTTAATGACCAGCGGAGTTGACCTCTGAAGACCTACGGGCGCAAATAGGGAAATGTAAGTGTTCCAAATCGAAGTCCGCATAAAAATACCGACACACCTATACTCGTACAACGGAAATCGACACAAAAATAAACCATAATATATGCAAAAATTCAGAACAAAACAAACTTTGTTTTCAAGAAGTACTGCGGTAGTAAAAACGAACATATTAAGTGCGTTAAACGGCGCAAGAAAAACACATGTTTTCTTTCAGCTCACGTGCAGTGCATTACCATATAAATACACAAGTAGAAAATGTCTGAAATTGGTAAAACGCACATGGCCGATTTAGTCATGCATTTTCTTAAGTTGTATTCGGTGTCAATTTCCGTGTATGGTGGGAGGTCGCAAATGGGGAGAGGTCGCTAATAGGAACATTTCCCCTACATGGCTGAAAAATATGCAAATTCTGAAAATGATTATTAGATGGCCCTTGCAGGTAAACAAATAGCAGTAAGATACGGGTAAAGTATATATTGCAGCCTGTGGGAGGTACTTTTATTGTGCAAAAATAAATATCCAAACAGGGCACGTATATAGGCAGGGACGTGGGAACCGGGGAGGGGCAGAGGGGGCAACTCCCCCCAACTTTAGAGCTGGGGGGCGACGCCCCCAACTTTTTACACAAGCACTCTTCTCTGTATTAGAAGCACATACTTTCCACATATTTTCGACGGCAAAAGGAGAGTAATGAGGTAAAAATGTGAGAGAAAAGTAAATGTTTATGGCATATGGAAGCTGAGTATGGCCAGAAATGGCGTGACTTTGACTATTGTGCCACAAACATGTGCAGGCGCGGTAGCTACTTACCGCAAATACCGCAAATGCGGGTATGCCTGATCGTGATGCCCCCCACGTATGAAAGTTCGAGCACCCTTGTGGGAACATGATTGTCCCTAGCCCAAACATTGATGCCCCAAAGTGTCGTTACACCCACATCCCCACTGAAAGATGCGATGCCTCTAGAAGAAGATATGATACTCCTAATACAGGAAGATGTACTGCCCCCTATAGGAAGATGTTTGATGCCCCATTGAAAGCTATGATGCCCCTAATTGATAAGGTATGATAGCCCTTGTGAAATATGTGGTCTCCTAGTTGACGATGTGATGCCCCTACTGAAAGCTGTAACACCCCCTCCTCCGCCAGTGGAAGATGCGATGCTTCTAGTGGAAAATGTGATGCCCCTTATAAAAGATGTGATGGCCCTAGTAGACGATTTGATGCCTTTAGTAGACAATTTGATGCCTTAGTGTAAAATGTAATTCCCGCTGGAAGCTGTGATGCCCTAGTGGAAGATGGGTTGCCCCATGTAGAATATATGATGGCTCTAGTGGAACATTTAACCCTAGTAGAAGTTGAAACATGCGATAAGCTGTGATGCCCTAGTAGGAATATTGATGCCCATATATGAAGATGGAGATGCCCTAGTGCCAATATGTGATGCACTGCAAGAATGTGGACGCCCCCTAGTAAAGATGTGGGGATACCCTACTGAAGGCCTATTGATGCAATGATGCAACTATGGAAGAAAAGATATAACCTTGTGCGAACACGCATCAAAAGCCACTACTCGAAGATATGCCCCCAGCGGAAGATGTGACCTATCCCTGCTGAAAACTGAGTTCCGCTGTGGAAAATATTGTGGCCTACTGGAAGCTGTGATGTCCCTAGTGAAATATCATGTACCGCAGTGCAGTTGGCTCCGCCACAGGGGGGGGGGGGGGGGAAAGACGTGTATCCTACCCCAACATTTTGTCGGATTTAACATTTACACTATGGGCGTTGCATGTAAAGAGTCGAGTTCAGAATGCGTCCCCCCAATCTTTCGGAAAGGTGGCGGTGCCCTTGCCCTAGGGAACAGTTTTGATGGCCCCTAGAGGGGCAATGTGATGCCCTTAGTGAAGATGGAATGCCCCTAATGGAGATATGATGGAAGCAGACTGTATTGATTCGACCTCTGATTGGAATCGATTGGAATCATTTAATCAAAACAGCTTGAATAAATAATAAATTCATTTACAACGGATATTTTGATTATGCAATCCTTAAGTGAATCAAAACCCGCATAGGAAACGAAGGCTGATTGAATCAAAAGATTGTTCAGTTTTTGTTTTCAATGTTGAAATCAAACGTGAATGAATACAAATTTATGTGATTCTTGAAATTTGAATTGGGAAAGAATCCTTTTTCTCAAATTGTGATCCATGACTCAAACAGTGCTTGAATCATTTTATGCTTCCAAATGAATCGTTAATTGAATCGTTTAAAAAAGAGTGGTGAAAACAATAACCAGTCTGGAGGAAGATATATTTTTATATCGCTGGACTAAAGGCAAGGTGAGTTTTGACCTCCTATTTGTGGGTTCAATACTAATGTGGTAGGATTAAAAATGCATAAATAGATAAATCCATAGGATTATGGGCTTATGGGCTAAAATTTGACCAGCCTTCACCAGATCCACTATTCTTGGCGCCAAATACACGTATGCCACATGTTTACTTTTTTGTTTTTGCTCGTCGAGCGCATCGATTAATAGGATATACATATAAAATATAAATCTTAAAAACTGAACTCACATGACCTGACTTTTTGGAATGACTAACGAGGTTACCCATAGTATGCATTCGAGCGTCCCGACAAGAAAAACCACCATTTTAAATAAAACTGCACTTCTTAATCATCGGTCCTTTTTAAAAATATTTCCTAAAAACAGATTCGACAATTATTACCATGGTTTTCAGTTAAATCAGTCTACGCTTTCCTGCCCATGGACAAGTGAAAAGCAGATGTAGTCTAAGTAGCATAAAATTCCCCTAACTATCTCCCATTTTTTCTGCATGCGTTTTTACCTTTCTTTTACTTCCGAGATCAAGATGGTTGTGTTAAGCGGTACCTAATTGTGCCAAAACTGTGACCGTTGTTGACCTCTGGTTTGGACCTCAATTATTGACCTGACCTGTAATGATCAGGTAATTTTAATAGAGCCATGCATCTAGCTATCTAAAAAAACATCTTTCGATTGTCGGCTACGTTGCGTGTTTTTTAGATCATAGTGGGGGAGCTAGTCGGTTCGGAATGACCACGGACCCCGTCGGTGCGCGTGGACCCTTTAGTGGCAGGCTCCCGGCTACCCCCCATTAGTGGCAGGGGGCATATTCGGCCCCCCTGGAGATCTCGAGATTCTAACCCGTCCGATTTTTCAAAAATTCAAACGGTGGTCGATAACCTCAACATTGATCTACATTTCTTAAAAAAAATATTAAATAGGGGGTCAACGAGGGCCAAAAAGTAAAAAAGGGTATATTTGTTCCAAAAAACAGCTGCCATGGTTTATTACCCGATTTGAAATCAATCAAAATGATCGATAGATATTAGGTAGGCAATTGATAGTTAATGACGATTGTTAAAAACTTCAAAAAATCATAGGCGTGTGCAGGTCACTAATTGGGGGGGCGAAGAAAAACGTAATTCAAACGTTTTCTTGATGGCTTTTTCTGGATAAATGCAAATAGTTCGTATCTGTACATCATAAAAAATAGTTATTAAGCATATTTTTGTACCATAGGCGGTCCAGGTTAACTAAAAGGAGGTAAAAATATAAAAAAAATATTGATCCGCAGTCATGCTATACCACGAATATAAAATCAGTTACTGGATTCATGATAGTTCCATTTTTCAATGCTTCAATCATTTCATAGGCTATCTAGGATCCCATTTGGGGAAAGTGAAAGACCTTGACCTTTTGATAGGAATAAATCCGCTAATATAACCTAACTAGTCAACCAATATGACTAGTTTTTCTTGCAACTTCAATTACATTAGTGCCGCTTTTTACCCTACCTGGGCTCGCAGTATTCTCTTTCCAAATGTTTTGAAAAAGACCCCCTGGTGCTTTTTTCATCGAAAACTGCAGTATGTTATGTCCTTGTGGACCCATGCATCAAAGTTCCCTTGCAATAATATAACCCACTTTTTTCGATTCCTGAAGCCGCGCCTCGTGCAATTAAAAATGTATTTATTTCCTCTCCTGGACTCATAATGTGCAGTCATCATTCTCAACGGTATCTGCTATTGCGCCGTAATCGCTGGGATATATCTTATCACTATGCAAGTCAGCCCCCTTTTTCTGTGCCTGGACACGCCCTTGAAACTCAAGACGTAATAAATTATGCCAAAAAAAAAAATAGAAGAAGAAACTATCTTCAAGCAGTCTTCATAAGCTATAAAGCAATAATTACTTATTGACTGTCAGCTAGGTTTCATACTTTTTGGAAATCCCCCCTTTTAAAGTACCTGAAACCGCCTCTGCCGTAAAAAATTACAATATATCATGAACATCAACTAATTTGTAACTTATTTGAAATCACCGTAAAGCCTATGCAACTTCTTCCTACTTGAGGCAGTTTGGAAGAATCCGTGAAGATCGCATTTCCGTATTATCGCCAATTGTCGCCGAAAAATCCTCCAAACCTGGCCCCTGGAACCGCCTCTGTTCAAGTCAGAAACTCTAAAAATTTGACTCCAGATGGCAAAAATCGAATTGTAGTAAAGTCCGGAAGTTTCATAGCTGTTTTCTGAGGATAGCTAAGAAAAACATGGAGGGCGTGGGCCAAAATTGTTCCCCCCCCTCTGCCATAATAGGTTAAGCATATTAACCTTCTTTAGAGAAAAGGTCATTCTTTGATGACCAGGGTACAGGGGGTGTGTTCTCCTATCTCTTTGTGGGTGCCTGAGCACCCACAAAAGTGTGAATTGAGCACCCACAATACCCTCTAGCACCCACAATAATAAATCAACAGTAAGTTAAATACATACTAAGTTTGTTGATTTTTTATTTTTTAAAAAAAAATACCCTGAGCAGGCCCCGAACAATAACATATAAATAGTAAATACCAATATTCCATCTTTTACTGAATCATGTTCATAATTTAATTTATATTATAATATTATAGCTTATTGTAAGACACAATATCATAAAAATGAGTCGCAATCAACACACATAAAATATTTAGCTCTTGCCAATCAGCATTCATTGAAATAAAATCCTCGCAAAGTATGCTATGGTTAATGGTAACAAATAATACCTACTGGTAAGTGATAGGTTCTGGTTTAAGTATAAGTGCATCATAATACAAAATTAATTCAAATATATTCTTAGACACTGAAGATGTCTGAAAATCCAGGATATTCAATATTACCTAATTGGCAGCCTTAGGTGCCTATATCTATTATCTAACTTGACATGATATCTTGTTTCAAAGACAATGCCAATATTGCCAGGGCTGGTAAAAACGGTTTCGGTGGCACCCTACCAAATCTGGCCAAAACAAAGTGGCTCGTGACCCCGTGACCTGAGGGGCAATTATACTTTAATTTTATATCACGGTGGCGGTTCAGCGTGGATCCAGGATTTCATCAGGGGGGGGGCACAACAAAAAGTTGCGTCCTCCGGTGCGCGCCGAATGCGAGCCCAGGGCTCGGGAGGGGCGTGCCCCTAGCGCCCCACTAGATCCGCACCTGGCTGTTATTGATATGCGATANTGGCACTCGGTCGACCTTAGGGGGCTCCTCGGTCAACATGAGGGTCCCTCTGTCAGTCTAAGGGGCCCTCTGTCGGTTTGAGGGCCCTCTATGGGTCTGAGGAGGCCCTCTGTTGGTCTGGGGGAGTCCTCTGTCGGTTTGAGGGGGCCCTCGGTCGGTTTGAGGGGGCTCTCTGTCAATCTGATGGGGTCTTATATAGGCCTCTGTTGGTTTTAAGGTAACCTATGTCGTCCTAAGGGGACCCTCTGTCGGTCTGAGGGCCCTAAATAGGCCTGAGGGGAGCCTCGGTCGGCATGAAGGGCCCTCTGTGGTCTGAGGGCCCTAGTGGAAATGAGGGGCTCTCTTGGTGGCCTGAGGGTTTTCCGGCAGCTTAAGAGCCTCTTCTACCGATGGGGCCTTTCAGCCTGAAGGGCCCTATGTGGGCCTAAGTAGCTCTCCGGTAGCCTTGAAAGAGTCCCTCGCCCAGCTTGAGAGGCCCTTTTCCGATCGGCGCCGACTTGGCCCTCTGTCGGCCTGAAGGGGGTCCCTCTAATAGAGACCTAATAGAGACATAGAGACTCTCTATGTAGGACTGAGGGCCCTACGTCGGCATGAGGGCTTTCTAGTAGCCCGAGGGCACCTCTGGCCGCCTGAGTGAGCCTCAACCAGCTTTTCGGTCAAAATATTCGCACCTCCACCGAGCCGCCGTGCGGATACAAGCCGAGTCGGACTAGAGCTCCCAGTGACGTCATCGCTAATGCTTAGCCGCTCGGCAGCTTAACAATAGGGAATTCCGGGATGACACCCCCCTGGTTTGATAACATATTAACATGTCTTACATCGGTGAGGAAGCTTTTGATCAAGTATCGCAGCGCAATAATCCTTTTCCCAAATGTATCTGTGTCATATTAATCGTCCATGGCATAAATTATGATACCGGAAAAACACACAGTTGTTCAATGTTTTTAAATACCGCATGAAAACAAAGCATTTAACAGCCGATTTGCTGATTTGATGCTATGAACATTGTACATTTATTATCTTTACGAATCTACGAATTAGACATTGAACCACATGTAATGATAGAGCAAAACAAATCGCTATGTGTCTTGTACAGTTACATCAGGAATTACCGATGTTCACTCCTTTACAATATGTCATTTCCTTTCGATTTTCACAGGGCTGCGTGAATGTTTGCCTTGAAAAGAGGATCCGTGACAGTTGCGAGTGTGTGAGAATGCTCAACACAATCATCTCTGACGAGGACGCTGACATGGAGCGGTGTAATCCGACCAACAGGACACAAGGTAAGAGCAACCCGGTAATACGAGCTGGCCTACTCCCATCTCTGACACGATGCTGATCATGGGAGCGGTGTAATCCGACCGAACAGGGACCAAGGTAAGGAGCGAACCGTATACGAGCTGGTTACTACCGTTCACAAACCACACAGGACACAAGGTAAAGTACAACCGCGCTTATACGAGCCGGGTTACTTATCATCTCACGAGATGGCTGACAATGGAGCGGTAATAATCCGACCACAGACACAAGGTAGAGCAACCCGTAACGAGGCTGGTTACTAAATCACTCTGACGAGGATGCGTTGAATGGAGCGTGTAATCCGACCAACAGGCACAAGTAAGAAGAAAACCGTAACGAGCGGGTTACTACCCATCTCATGACTAGGATGCTGACACTGGAGCGGGTGTAATCCGACCGAACAGGACAAAGGAAGAGCCAGAACCGCATACGAGCTGGTTACTGACCAACAAACCACGGACACAAGGTAAGTACGAGCCCGTATAACGCGCGGGTTAACTAAATCCATCTTCTGATTTCGAGGAATGGCTGACATTTGTTGTGTTATGATCCGACCAAACAGGACCACAAGGTAAGAGAGCAGACCCGTATACGGCTGGTTACTAATCAATCTCTGACGAGGTCATGCTGACATGGAGCGGTGACATCCGTACCAACAGGAGCACAAGGTAAGTACAACCCGTATACGAGCTGGTTACTACCCATCTCTGACGAGGATGCTGACATGGAGCGGTGTAATCCGACCAACAAGACACAAGGTTAGAGCAACCCGTATACGAGCTGGTTACTAATCATCTCTGACGAGGATGCTGACATGGAGCGGTGTAATCCGACCAACAGGACACACAAGGTAAGTACAACCCGTATACGAGCTGGGTTACCTACCCATCCGCTGGGACGAGACGCTGACAGTGGAGTGGTGTAATCCGACTCAACAGGACCACAAAGGTAAAGCAACCCGCACACGAAGCTGGTTTACTACCCATATCTGACGAGGACGCTGAACTATGGAGCGGTGTAATCCGACCAACAGGACACAAGGTAAGAGCAACCCGTATACGAGCTGGTTACTACCCGACCAAACCAACAGGATTCAAGGTAAGTACAACCCGTATACGAGCTGGGTTACTAATCATCTCTGACGAGGATGCTGACATGGAGCGGTGTAATCCGACCAACAGGACACAAAGGTAAGAGCAACCCGTATACGAGCTGGGTTACTAATCATCTCTGACGAGGATGCTGACATGGAGGCGGAGCGGTGTAATCCGACCAACAGGACACAAGGTAAGAGCAACCCGTATACGAACTGGTTACTACCCACCTCTGACGAGGATGCTGACATGGAGCGGTGTAATCCGACCAACAGGACACAAGGTAAGAGCAACCCGTTAACGAGCGGGTTACTACCCACTATCTCTGACGAGGATGTGAATGGACGTGTACGACCGACCAAGGACACACAGGTAAGCCCGCAACCCGTAATACGAAGCGGGCTTACTAATCATCTCTGACAGGATGCTGAGCCATGGACGCCGGTGTGGTGACAACAGGACACAAAGTAAGAGCAACCCGTTACGAGCGGGTTACTAATCAGCTCTGACGAGGATGCCTGCAATGGAGGCGGAGCGCAGTTAGTCCAGACCAACAGGCACAAAAGGTAAAGAGCAACCCGCGTAACGAACTGGTTACTAACCCGCACCTCTGACGAGATGCTGACATGTGGCGGTTGTAATCCGACCAACTAGGGACCACAAGGTAAGAGCAACCCGTAATACGAGCTGGTATAGCCTCACCTCTGCGAGGACGCTGACATGGAGCGGTGTAATCCTAAACCAAGAGGTGTGGTTCAGCGGTGGAGCGTAGACCAACAGGACACAAGGTAAAGAGCAACCCGTATACGAGCTGGTTACTTATCCATCTCTGACGAGGATGCTGACATGGAGCGGTGTAATCCGACCAACAGGACACAAGGTTAGTACAACCCGTACACAAGCTGGTTACTACCCATCGCTGACGAGGATGCTGACATGGAGCGGTGTAATAAGTGCAACCCGTATACGAGCTGGTTTCTACCCGACCAAACCAACATAACACAAGGTAAGTACAACCCGTATACGAGCTGGCTACTACCCGACCAAACAAACATAATTTAATTAATAGGTTCATCGCGGCCACCTGCAGACAAGGTAACTACCAGTGAGGCGCCGCTGTTGGCGATGAATGAGCGAGCGCATAGGGAATTTATGCTGAATTTCAACTCGATCGGGCAAGTCGTTTCAAAGATACAAAAGGCGGTGCATGAAAGGCACCCACCCTGACTTGTGGGAAAGTGGCGGCTGAAAGATGAGAGAATCGCAAATCAAATTTGAACACAATCGGCTCAACCGTTCCTGAAATATAGAATAGGGGTGTGCACGTGCGCACGTGCTGAGCCACCCCAGCCCTGACTTGTGGAAAGGCAGCAGCTGAGAGGTCACAACCAGACACCAGTAACCACACACCGAAGTCGAACACAATCGGCTCAGTCGTTCCTGATATGAACAATTGGGGACTGGGGTGTGCACGTGTGCACGTGCAAGGACACCCTACCCTTGACTTGTGGGAAACAGGCGGCTGATACGTCCCTAATCAGACACCAAAATTGAGCAAAATCGGCTCAGCCGTTCCTGATATTTGTAATAGGGGTGTGCACGTGCAGAGTCACCCCACCCTTGAGTGGTGGGCAAGTGGCGGCTGAGGGGTCCCTAATCACAAACCAAATTTTTCGCACAATCTGCACAGCCGTTGCAGAGTTGCGGGGACAAAACACCTTTCAACGCCCCTCACGCGGCACGCACCACGCGCAGTGGGAGTCGCCCACATGAGTCGGCACTGGTATCAAACAAGAAAGGATGGATGGGGCTGCTCAGCAAAGCAGACCGCTTGTCAATCGGACGTGTCGTTGCAAATATATGAGCTTCTTTAAAGCGTCGCCTCGGGTCGGGTCTTGTCGGGTTTGGTCGGGTCGGACAACTCGTAATCAGATTTTTGCCATATACCACGTAAGACGAGCGAGAGCTTCGCGCTCGCTCGTAATTAGCATATTCCCTTAAAGGGAATAGTTCACCTTTAACATAGGGTTTCGAGTTAAGATAGCCAAGTTGTGGCGCATGCTCGAAAATGACTTGTGACGCTTTCACATTTTCCAAGAAACCTCTGAATTATTTAATATTCAGTCCTAAAGTCGACCGGGTTACCGGTAACTCCAATCGCTGATTTGGCTGATGTGGGCGAGTTGACGTATGATATGACGCACAGATGACGTAAGATTGGGGAAAGTGTACAGTGCTGGACAAAAAACCATACTGTTTCAGTACCTCATTCTTTTTATGCAAGAATGAAGCTTTGTCAGGTAATGCTATGCCATTAGTGATTTTTGATGTTTAAATCTTCTTATAAAACATTTTTATGAACAATGTTTTGTAGCGTATGCGTAGCGGTTCAGCGCTGGCCTGACGTTCCAGGCTGCGCGTTGTTGATATCTTGTCCCCTCCCCACTCACGAACCCCACCTCGTACAGTAAGCGCGTGCCGCTGTTTGATTGGGCGGCCCGCGGCGCAGCCGCCCGCGAGTGATATGAGCCGACCGCGAGACCGGATACGCAGTGGAGTGTAGACCGTGCATGAACCTTGTGACACATTATTCCAGAACGGACGCCCCAGACACGGACAGTGAGCGACATGGCGGGGACACTACAAATTTCATAGCGAAATATTAAGTGACGAATACCACTTAACCCGCGCACTGCAGGGGGGTGATTTCCGCCCCCCTCCAAGTTTTTCAGTAGTAGCGGAAAAACGCGGCGCGCAGCGCCGCCAAATTTTTGTACACTGTTGGGCATCAGATTACCCACATTTGAAAAGTTTTGACTTTCAGGTCATCTCAGGTCAGGTCCACAAGGTCCATGTAAGTGGACCTCACCTTCAAAAATGTTTGCGTTCGTGCCAAAGCCACAGCTTTTTCGAAAGTTTTTGAAACTTGCAGGATTTCATAAGAATATCAGTACCTACAATTCGTTTATCTCGGATTTTTTCTATAACGGTGACCAAGGTTCAGGTCAATTTCCTGACCTCCCCATTATAAGTGAATGGAAAATAACAAATGCTTCCCTATTCAGTAAAATTCAGTTGGATCAGGCTAATTCTTTTCAGAATCATGCTATTTTAGCTCATTCTGAATGATCAAGGTGCAATTTGTTGCTCAGTGATTTATACAGGTCATTGAGTCATCTTGAGGTCATTCAGCATTTGATTTTGCTAATAACTCGTTGATAGAAAAGACGATAAGACGATTTAGTTGACAACCAATGTGTTCGTCTCGTCTAGCCACGTTGCCCCATATGCAAAGACCTACCTGGGTCACCAAATGACCATTGACCTGAGGTGCAAATTTTTGAAATTAACCTTACAAGGTCACCGTGTATATTTTTCAAAAGCGCATCACGAGACAAACACGATTGGCGTTCAAAATGATTTTCCCTATCTTTCTTAGGTGACAGCCTATTTACGAAAAAAACTGTTTTGGCTAAAAACATTATTTTTACCTTTCATTGACCTCTGGAGCCTGAAACTATTGATCTGAGATCAATTTTGAGGAAACATGCGATTGAAAATTTAATAAGCTATCGATTGCCTATCTAATTGTTTTGCTCTTTAGGCTCCTCCCTCCCCCTCTCCTCCCTATCATTAGTTTCCGAGATTAATCGGAAGGGTGTTCTGGGAAAAGAGGTTCCTAAAAAAGAGTCCTAAAAACCGGAAAAATTCTGACCTTTGGGTGACCACTTGGTGACCTCATTTGTGACCTGATCCTAGAAAAGACTGGAGTAACTTTCGATAGGCTTGCCTAGAGTATCTAATGCCGTTTTCCGCTGTCGCTACGTTGCGTAGTTTTAGAGATCTCACGGGGGGGGGCGGAAAATCAACCCCCTGCAGTTCGTGTTTCGGCGCGAACCCCCTGCAGTGCGCGCGGTTAAAGCAAGTTACTGTTTGATGGTTTTTCAAAAGCGTTGTATTTCCGGTATCTTTTAACAAGTACTTTGGGCAAAGTACCACCATGTATACGACACGATTCCCTCCACTAGTCACTAAATCGATGACGTTGCCGTGCTTCTCAGCCAGCGATTTCGCATTTACTTTGAGAAAAAAATAGAAATTATCACCAAATAAATTGACATTTAATTTGCTTTTTTCCGCGTAAATATAGGTTTCTTTGACTTACTAGTAATGTGATACTTAATTTCTTGCTTCTCTTCATCATTTCTGAGGGTTTTTTCAAGGTGAACTATTCCCCTTAACTGCAGACATGCAGATATTCTTTTCAAAAGCGCGTTGACTTCACTTTTAGCTGTCACTGATTTTTTATACCACGCTCCAATCTTTATCTTCTTGCTCTTGCTGTGTCATTCGACAGGTCATGGCCTTTCCCTTGTTGTTCCCGTTGGCATCATGCCCTCCTCCTCGTTGTTCCCGTTGACATCATGCCCTCCTCCTTGTTGTTCCCGTTGACATTTGCCTTCCTCCTTGTTGTTCCCGTTGACATCATGCCCTCCTCTTTGTTGTGCCCGTTGACATCTGCCCTCCTCCTTGTTGTTCCCGTTGACATTTGCCTTCCTCCTTGTTGTTCCCGTTGACATGCCCTCCTTCTTGTTGTGCCCGTTGACATCATGCCCTCCTCCTGGTTGTTCCTGTTAACATCATGCCTTCCTTCTTGTTGTTCTCGTTGACGTCATGCCCTCCTCCTTGTTGTTCTCGTTGACATCATGCCCTCCTCCTTGTTGTGCCTGTTGACATAATACCCTTCTCTTTGTTTTTCCCGTTGACATCCTTCTCCCTGTTGTTCCCGTTGTTTATATGCAGTTGACATCTTGCCCTCCTCCTTGCTGATCCCGTTGACATCATGTCCTTCTCCTTGTTCTTCCCGTTGACATCATGTCCTTCTCCTTGTTGTTCCCGTTGACATCATGCCCTTCTCCACAGATCAGTGCGTTGCTCGCGTGCGAGTCAACTTCCTGCATGACATCGAGCCGTGCGTCTGCTTAAATCCCTGCCAGTAAGTAGCGAAAGTCACTTACTCAACCCTCATGGGTGTCGGTGTACGGGGTAGGGGTTGCGGGGGATGCGTTCCTCAGCATTTTTGGATTTTAATATTTTGCTTACGGGCGCTGCATGGAAATAGTGAAACTCAGAATGGCTTCGCCTCCTCCCCCATATTGTTTTCGGAAAGTTGTGGCACCTTTGTCAATCCCTGAAAGTAAGTGATAAACAGCACTGCACCAATGTCTGCTAGAGATTAGTGAGCAATGATGTATTCATCCATTCCAGTGGGTTGTCAGAGTTAAGACCTAAATCGCTGTCAGAAAAAATGAGAAACGATGGCTGAACCCTCTTTATTAGGGAGTGAAAGTGAATGTCTAAATCGATTTGGAGGGAACATTGTTAGCTTACGCACAAAGTTCCTACTTAGAAAGTTGGGTAACAGCACTGTCACCGTCTCACTGCCCCACATTAGCCCTCGCCCAACTCCTATAACGACACCCCTGAGGTTTGTCTTGCATTACTGTTTACACATAGGGCAGCTCTTACAGAAATTTCCAGCAGCTAAGCTTACAACAATTATACCTATGCTGTGAAAAGTTGATTGAAAGTTGTTGATGTGTTTGGAAGATAATGATGTTTTATTGACGTCATGTGGATGTAAAAATGATAAATATTGAATAAAAATAAAAAGGTGTATCATAGAGCTTTGCATAAAAATGCAATAAAAAAAAAAATAGTTATCTCAGATTTCGAAATGTTGGCTTTTTGACCTCATTTTTTAAAAATCACTTCAAAATCCAAATTTTTAACATGTTAAAAACAAGGAGTATATGTTAGAAAACTGCTTACGTAAGCATCGTCCGAGTATGGACAATATTCAAACAAATATCAAAGCAATATTTCTTATTTTGACTCAAGGCACCAGACACGAACATTTTTTTATATTTTTTTAACTGGTTTAGGAACACGCCTTTGTATTCATATTTATCCATTTCTAATTTGTAGGTTTTCTGACAGAGCAGAATCGCTATTCTAGACGTAATCGAGTCGAGGTCATGCACTTGACCTGGATGGTCACCCTTTGAACTGAAGCCTAAACATTGAATACCGTTAGATTAAGCACATGCCGGGAAACATGCTGGTTCTTACCGTGTTGCTCTAGTTGCTTGGTTTGGTCGTTTTAGGAAACCCGTAGGACGAAGGTGAGAAAAGTTCCCCGTAGAGCGGGGGTTAAAGGAAATGACTGTCTCAATGCTCGCACGTAAATGAATGGAAGCAAAACTGCTGAAAGACAATTTTATTCCTAATTCCATCCATTCAGAAGAATGAAAGTGACTGTTCCAGCTAATTGTCAGATATGAGATAGTTGCAGGCGCGTAGCTACTATACCGCAAATACCGCAAATGCGGTATGATCGTGATGCCCCACTTATGAAATGTCGAGTCCCTTGTGGAACATGATGTCCCTAGCCCAAACAACCCAAAGTGTCGTACTACCCACTGCCCACTGAAAGACCACTAGAGAAAAAATGATACTCCTATACAGGAAGATGTGTGCCCCTAAAGGAAGATGTTGATAATGCCCCATTGAAAGCTAGATGCCCCTAATGAGATCCCTTTGTGAAATATGTGGTCTCCTAGTTGGACGATGTGATGCCCTACTGGAAGAAAACCCCGCCAGTGGAAATGCGAGCAGAAATGACCATGGGAGATGTGATGCCCTTATAAAAGATGTGATGGCCCTAGTAGACGATTTGATGCCTCTAGTAGACAATTTTATGTCTTAGTGGAAAATGTAATTATTCGCTGGAAGTTGTGATGCCCTAGTGGAAGATGGGTTGCTCCTTGTAGAATATCTGATGGCTCTAGTGGAACATTTAACCCTAGTAGAGTTTGAAACATGCGATAAGCTGGATGGCCCTAGTTAGAATATGTGATGCCTCATTATATAAAGATGAGATGCCCTAGTGCAATATTGATTGCACTTGCAGATAAGATGTGACGCCCCTAGCAAAAGATTTGGATGCCCCTACTTGGAAGCATTGATGGCAATGATGCAAACTAATGGAAGAAATGATATAACATTGTGGAACACGCGATGCCACTTTATACTCGAAGATGTATGCCCCAGCGGAAGATGTGATATCCCTTGCTGAATAACTGATATTTGCCTAGTGGAAAATTATGCGCCCTACTGGAAGCTAGTGATGCCCCTAGTGGAATATACCTGTACCGCTAGTGCAGTGGCCTCCGCCACAGGGGGGACGGGGAAGGACGTGAGCCTTACCTCAACATTTTCGATTTTAACATTACACTATGGTGCGTTGCATGTAAATAATCGAGTTCAGAATATGCGTCCCCCCAATTCTTTCGGGAGGTGGCGGTGCCCTTGCCCTAGTGGAACATTGTGATGCCCTAGATGGGCATTTGATGCCTTAGTGAAAGATGGGATGCCCTAATGGAAGATTATGATGAAGCAGACTTGGTTATTGATTCGACTCTGATTGAATCGATTGGAATAATTTAATCAAAATATCTTGAATAAATAAATAATGTATTTACAATCGGATCTTTTAATTAATAAATCGTGATTGAATCAAAACCCGCATAGAAACGAGGCTGATTAAATCAAAAGATTGTTCAGTTTTGTTTCAATGTTGAATCAAAACGTGAATGAATGCAAATTTGTGTTGATTCTTTGAAATTTGAATTGGAAAGAATCCTTTCTCAAATTTGTTATCCATGACTCAAACGGTGCTTGAATTATTTATGCTTCCAAATGAATCATAATTGAATCGTTAAAAAAGTTGAAACAATGACCAGTCTGGATGGAAGAGATATTTTATATCGCTGACTAAGGGCAAGGTTTAGTTTGATACCTCCCATTGTGGGTCAATACTCAATGTGTAGGGAAATAAAAACGCATATAGATAAATCCATAGGTTACGGCTATGGCTAAATTTGACCAGCCTTCACCAGATCCACTATTATTGCGCCAAATACGTATGTCACAATTTTCACTTTTGCGTTTTGCTCGTCGAGGCGCATCGATTAACCCGCGCACTGCAGGGGGGATTTCCGCCCCCTCAGGTTTTTCAGGAGTAGCGGAAAAACGGCAAATTTTGTACACCTGTTTGGGCATCAATTACCCACATTTTGGAAAAGTTTTGACTTGAGGTCATCTCAGGTCAGGTCAAAGGTCCATGCATGACATATATAAATGTTTGCGTTTTCGTGCCAAAGCCACAGTCTTTTTTCGAAAAGTTTTGAAACTTGCAGGATTTCAAAGAACACAGTACCTACAATTCGTTTATCTCTGATTTGTTCGTATCGTTGACAAAGGGTCAGGTCAATTTTCCTGACTTCCCCGATTATAAGTGAATGGGATAATAACAAATGCTTCCCTTTTTCAGAAAATATGCATTGGATCAGGCTAATTCTTCCAGAATCATGATATTTAGCTCATTCTAAATGATCAAGGTGCATTGTTGCTTAGTTGACTTCTACAAGGTCATCTGAGGTCATATTGAGGTCATCAGCAATGATTTGCTAATTAACTCTTGATAGAAAAGAGATTGGACGATTTAGTTGACACCTATGTGTTTTTCGTTCTGTTGGCGCGTTGCCCCATATGCAACATGACTACCTGGGGTCACCAAATGATCTTAAACCCTGAGGTCAAAATTTTGAAGTTGACCTTAACCAGTTTTAACCGTAAATATGGTTTTCAAAAGCGCATCAATGAGACAAAACACGATAGCGTTCAAAATGTTTTCCCCTAATCTTTTCTTAGGTGAACATTGCTATCACGAAAAACTTTTTTGCTAAAAACAGTATTTTTGACCTTTCATGACCTCTGGAGCCTAAACTATTGATCTGAGCTCAATTTCGAGGACATTAATGCGATTGCAAATTTGCATGCAAGCTATCGATTGCCTCTCCAATCGTTTGCTCCCAGCTATCATAGTTTCCGAGATAATCGGGGGTTTCTTTAAAAAAAAAGTCCTAAAAGAGTCCTAAAACCGGCAAATCTTAACTTTGGTGACCACTGGTGACCTCAATTGTGACCTGATCCAAGAAAAGACTGAAATACTTTCGATAGAACTTGCCTAGAGCAATTTAGTGCCGTTTTCCGCTTGTCGCTACGTTGCGTAGTTTTGGAGATCTCACGGGGGGCGGAAATCACCCCCCCGCAGTTCGTGTTCGGCGCGAACCCCCTGCAGTGCGCGGGTTAATAGGTATACATATCGATCTTTAAAACTGAACTCACATTGACCTGACTTCTTTGAATTGACCTAACGAGGTTACCCATAGGTATGCTATTCGATGCGTCTCGACAAGAGAAACATATTAGTAACATAAAACTGCATCTCTTAATCATCGTCCTTTGAAAGTAGTTACTAAAAAACAATTCGACGAGTTATACCATGTTTCTAGTTAAATGGTCTACGCTTACCTGCCCATGGAGATAAGGTGAAAAGCGATGTAGTCTAAGTAGCATAAAATTCACTTAACTATCTTTCATTTTTTTTTATTTTCTTCATGCGTTTTTTTACCTTTCTTTTAGCTTTCGAGATCAAGATGGTTCTGTTAACGGCACCTAATTTTGTCAAACTGTGACCTTTGTTGACCTCTGGTGACCTCAACATTGAACTGACCTGTAATGATCAGGTGATTTTAATAGTGCATGCATTTAAGTTGACCTTACCAGGTAACCGTAAATATGTTTCAAAGCGCATCAATGAGAAACTATCTAAAAAACATCTTTCGATTGTCGCTAATATCTTCTGATAGACCAAGGTATATGCAAGTGCAACTGATACCGTTGAGCTGAGGTCATCTCGTCGAAATCAGAAATGCGTCTCTACCTGGGTCACCACACAGCCTTCACCTGAGATCAAGTTTAAATTTGACCAAATCCGGTTGCGACAGGTATGTTTGAACGTACCTTGACATGGCGAACAGAATGATGTTCAAATAGATTGTCCTATTGTTATTGACATAACGGTATTGAAAGACGATATTTTGTTAAGACTACGCATTAACACTTCCGGCCACGAATTAAAACATGCGGAAACCTTATAGTGGTCAGCAGAAAAACGATTATTTGTTTAGAACTGATTAAGGTGTGTCTAAGTAAACTATACATTGACTATTACGTTGAGTTATCTGTTTATATTTAATTTGTATATAAATATTAATCATATATATATTATAACTGAACGTATATATATATATATATATATATATAGTTGCCAAAAATCAGTGATGCCCCTTCACATGATGATGCCCCCAGGTCGTGATGCCCCTGTCGGAAAATGCGGTATGCTCGAAAAATCCTGGCTACGCCCCTGGTTAGAGATCAATCAAAAAGTGGTAAAAAGAGATGTAAAAAAAAAAAAATATGTGTGTGCTTGAGAGTGAGAAAAGTCGAAAACAGCTCTTACATTTAAGTAATTTCTACGCTCTCTCGACACAACGACATCAGCGAACTGTTTTTTCTTTCTCAGATCATCGTCATTCTTCGTTCTTAACTTTGTCTTCGAGCATCAATGGGTCATCCTGTCGGTGATCTTGAGAAATACATACAAAATAAATCGGTTGTGTTAAAAGGCCACATATCTCATCTACAGAAGGCACATTACAGTCTCATCTCATCTACAGAAGGCACATTACAGTCTCATCTCATCTACAGAAGGCACATTACAGTTTTTTGCTATTGATGTATTCGAATTTCCTACTGCTGTCGTACGTTGAGAGGCTTGCTTGTTTTCTTCTCTCAATAACCTGTTAGCGTCGGGGGGGATCACCCCCTGAGGTTTTTCGCGTACAGTTCATTACATATTCAACATGGAATCTTTAAACTTGATGGCTTTTTCTAATATCTTATTGCAAATCAAATGGTGTTTATTTTTTAGCATTGCATTAGAAGCGAGTCGAGGACTGTTTTTAGGGGGAATGTTCGGCCGTTTTGACCCAAAGCCTTTGATTGGTTAATCACTCGTGGGAGTTGCTTTTTTTAGCAAAGTATTAGCGAACAACTATTCGGTAGAGATATAAATGTTCTGTCAAATGGCTATATCGATATTTCATTTTTTACTTTTTTCAAAATAGTACATGTTCTTTACTTTCATGAGTTAAAAAATAAAAAGTGTGAGAAAAGACTCAAGACATGCCAACAAATATCTGTTAAAATTTCAGGTCGATATCTAAACGTTCGATGACTTGAAGTCTGGTCAAATGTTAACCTCCCCATAATAAACATATTGTTAAAAATTCAAAGTCATTATAAAACGCATTATATTCATCCAATTATTTCAGTACCATGTCATCTTAGTCTTTTTCCGATGAACAGTATGCAACTTTTAGTCAGTGTCCATTTGAAAGGTCAGGCAAGGTCACAAACACTTTGTTGTCAATAACGTGTGACGGGATGACCGTAGAGACTCGCAACTGGTACACACGTTTATCTCGTCAAGCCGCATCTTTTCATATGCAAGTTAACCGACTGAGGTGACCTTGACCTTGGCCTTGACCTTAACCCAGGGTATTTTTTATTGATCAAAATGGTTCCAAATTGGTATTTGTCGAGCCGCATTGACAAGATAAACACGACGGTATGCAGATAATTGCTCTATATTTTTTAGATAACAAGTAATTAAAATTAAATAAAAACAGGTTTGCTTACATTTGCTGACCTCTATAGCCAAAACTATTGAACTGAGATCACTTATGATGACGTGACGGCGAAATACAATTTGAATGGTTTTCCAGTGATTTTTTTTTTCGGATTCCTCTTAGCTCCCACAATTTCCGAGATAATGGCAAGGTTTCCTGAAAACTTCAAATTTGGGCAAATATGACCTTTGATGACGTCATTTGACCTAGAAGATATTGACCCCGGGTCATTTAAATTTTGCCAAAGGAAGTTATTTGTCGACCGTACCCACTGACCAAATTCCATGAGTCTATCTCCTGTGGGAGCCGATAACTGAGAAGAATGGGGGGGGGGAATAAGCCCCCCGACTGATTTGTATACTCTGCATCCGTCCCGGAATAGGGTTAAGGTATAATTTGTCGAGGAATAGCACTTGGTCTATAGTTATATTCGACAATCTGATGGAAACCCATTTGGGGCGTCAAAGAGCGCACACCGGCACCGGCGCAGTCGCCGTGGGTGGCACTACTGGACCTAAGCAGGCAGCCGCCGGTCTACCGGGGGGATGGGGGGGATGGTAGTGGTGGTGGTGGTGGTACTGTTTCCTCAGCGGCCACCTCAGACCTAACTCCTGCGCCCCCTCCTCTTATTATGCTCCTCCACCATCCCCTTCAAACCACGTCCTCGTCCTCGTCCTCGTCCTCGTCCTCGTCCTCGTCCTCGTCCTCGTCCTCGTCCTCGTCTTGGATCTCCGTGACCCAACTCCGCTGTGACTCCCAAAACCCATGGTGGGACTTTCCAAAACCCTGGTCACCGCCCACAGGCCATACAGCGTGGAGGAAACCGAGGTTCTGGCATCCATGTTTCACATCAAAATTCCGATGCCAGAGGCGAGATCTTACCCGTTCAGGACCACCTTTTCCATCTCCCTCGGCCCGATTGAGAAACCGGCAAGCGTCGTTTGCATATCCGTGCCGCGACGTTACTGAACCACCCTCCCCCGCGAGCTTGATGCAAGCTTGCCCCCCACCAGATTTGCTCGTGCCTCCAAAGCCAGACTTGTGCAGAGAAATCTGAGCGTGGTTATATGTGACGTCTGCCCTAGTTTTTCGCCGCGTAGTTCGTGTGCCTGTCATTGGTACGTTGCCACCAACGCGATATTCCGAACGTGACGAGTCTGAAGTGCTCTGTGAGCAGTAATGAATATCCGTGTGATGGTGTATTTGTGTGAACTTTGCCTGTATGCTGCAACCTGACACAGACTCGACGGTAAATCGCCACGCAACTGTGGATGCTGATGGAATGTAAATACATACATACATACATACATACCGTCCTCGTCCTCGTCCTTCGTCCGCCTCGTCCTCGTCCTCGTCCTCGTCCTCGTCCTTCGTCCTCGTCCTCGTTCCTCGGTCCTCGTCCTCATGCCTCATCCTCATCCTCATCCTCATCCTCATTCTCCTCGTCCCGTCCTCGTCCTCGTCCTCGTCCTCGTCCTTCGTCCTCGTCTCGTCCTCTGTCTCGTCCTCGGTCCTTCGTCCTCGTCCTCGTTCCTCGTCCTCGTTCTTCATTCCTTCATCCTCATCCTCATCCTCATCTATCATCCTCGTCCTCGTCCTCGGTCCATCGGTCCTCAGTCCTCGGTCCTCGTCTCGTCCTCGTCCTCGGTCCTCGTCCTCGTCCTCGTCCCGTCCTCGTCCTCGGGCCTCGGCTCGCCTCGTCCTCGTTCCTCGTCCTCGTCCTTCGTCCTTCGTCTCGTCCTCGTCCTCGTAAACTCGTCCTCGTCCTCGTCCTCGGTCCTCGTCCTCGTCCTCATCCTCATCCTCATCTTTCATCTCTCCTCGTCCTCGTCCTCGTCCTTCGTCCTCGTTCCTCGTCCTCGTCCTGTCCGTCCCTCGTCCTCGTCTCGTCCTCGTCCTCGTCCTCGTCCTTCGCTCGTCCTCGCCTTGTCCTCGTTCCTCGTCCTCGCCTCGTTTCTCATTCCTCTCACCTCATCCTCATCTCATTCCTCATCCTCATTCTCATCCTCATCCTCATCTCATCCTCAATTCCTCATCCTCATCCTCATCCTATCCTCATCCTCAGTCCTCATCCTCATCCTCATCCTATCCTCATTCCTCATCCTCATCCTCTTCCTCATTCCTCATCCTCATCCTCATCCTCATCCTCATCCTCATCCTCATCCTCATCCTCATCCTCATCCTCTTCCTCTTCCTCTTCCTCTTCCTCTTCATCTTCCTCTCCCTCTTCCTCTTCCTCTTCCTCATCCTCATCCTCATCCTCATCCTCATCCTCATCCTCATCCTTCATCTTGTCCTACACACATCCTTCTTTCCTCCTTTCCTTTCTCAAGTTTGACGTCGTCGACATAAGCCACACAGCCGTGTTTGATGCTGCTGGATACATCCGGCATTTGTGACATACCATCTGAACAGGATTGGGCCCAAAATGTTGCCTTTATTCACTCCAGATAGAATCAATAATGGATCTAAGAACCGGTAACCAATAAGAGTGCTTCGCTTCCATCCAAGGGCGAAATGCTCGGAATTCTGGCTCAGCTATAACTCAGGCCAGCTGTATGCAAACCCAGCGATGCTGAATGAATGACGAAGCTTGAATAAAATCAGCCTGTGCTTACACTCGTAAAAGTAGATGAAACGTCAGAGTATATTTATGGTTGTTTGCATCCCTGCGTGAGTGAGGTTCAGCTATGCTCCGGAAAACAGGCCGAGTCGGTCACGCTTAGTTGTTATGGAATGTAGCCGAGAAGGAAGTACATAATCAACGCTATTCAATCTGTGGCTGTGTAACCAACAATTTGCGGTGTTTGACTTTGCTTTACAATTCATATTAAAGGAAATGCGCCTAGTCTTTGGGAATGTCAAATATATATTTATTACCGTAAGAAACTATTTATTTGATTTGATTATTGGACACGATAAAATTCATGTCTGGAGCCCCTTTAGTGGATTTTTTACTTATATTCACTTTGCATATTGTTTTGTTTGGATATCCATAAATGATCGCCACTATAAACAGAGTAAATAATCTGTTATCTAGAATGGCGCACCTAAGACAATAAAGTTCCCATACGAACAATGCTCCATGGAAAACGAGGCTCTGTTCGGCAGCTGCTATCAGCGCACGCGAGCTGCTTTCTTTTGACCCTAACGATATATGCTAACAGTAGCCCTGTTTACATAGCAATTAATAAATTCCGTTAACTTTCCACACTTGGAGACTTTTTAGTATTTTAGTGGAATTTCCATAGATTCGAGGAAGCGTTTTCCCATGATTCGGAACTACTTCCTTACGCTGCTTAAGCGTCTGCTGTGGTAATGCGACGAAATAATCGTGTTTTGATCACAATTTGATCTATGCTGTGATAATAGGTACTGTGAGTGTAATACCGTGAAGCAGCTTTTAAGACAAAATGCAAACAGTTAGAAGCACCTGCATCCGATAATGTTTGAAACCAGATGTACCTACTCATGAAGGAAATCAGAATTATAAGTGGAAGTTTTCATGACTTCATTTCAAAGGCTAGTTCCTGGTCAACAACAGCGGAGCTATTGAAAAGATTGGCGCAAATNAAAAAATGTTTTAACCCTCGCCCTACGGGACCGTAGGGCAAGGGCTAAAACATTTATCGCAAATTAGTCCACCGTGAAAACGGCTACTGCCAAGACATTTTAAAACATTTTTAAAATGTCATTTCGCGCAAAATAATCCATCGTGAAAACGGCTGGTATCATCCTTCTGTCACGGAGAAGCCTCCTCCTGCCTCCTCCGTGCTTCTGTGAAGTTGTCCCACACTTTTGATAAGTTGTAATGTGTCTGACGTAAATGCATGATGTCACATGCCGTACATGGCAGAAATGGGAGATATTTTCATCCCCTTGTGCTGATAATTCAATAATCTCACCTCGTATTTATCGAAAGTATCTCGGTCCTAACGTTCCTCGGTATTTTCGATTTAATAAACTCGGTGAGAACATTAAATTGCCCCATTGTCCCAGCTCCGGGAAGGAATGTATCTTACTATTGCCGTTTATGTATTGTATTCCTATACATATTATATCTTTTGAACTTTGAACTTAACGTGTTTAATCAGCCCATTAGACACGAGGGGCGGATCCAGAACGGGTGGATTTGGCCAGTTTGGGAGAATCCCAAAAAGTTTCACACAATTCGGAAAACTCATCGGATTTCGCTTGCTTATGCATCACAGATAACATGTTACCTAGATTGGACCAGGAGGGGGGTGTCATCCCTATCTCCGTAACGTGTCCAGAAATACACATGACGTCACTTCTTGAAGTCAATTCTGGCGCATTAGCTTTGCGGGTCGGTTTAAACAGTTTTTTCGCAAATAAGTATTTGGCAAATAAAGATACAACAAATATTTTGATACCATCGTGTTTGTCTTCTCAGAACGCGTCGATTTATACCAATTTTACGTGGTTTAGGTCAAATTCAAAAGTTTGAAAGTCTTCAACCGGCACGGCGGAGCAGATATGGATCTGGAGCAGTTAACACAGCTGAACTTTGGTGATCTCTACGCCAGTATAGAAGGACATCACTCGGTGATAATAGGACGTAATATATTGAGTACACAACCAAGCCACAACCTAGCTAGCTAACGCCCGGCCCCGCAGTCAGGGCATGTGGTAGCTTCCAGCTTTGGTGACTGTCACCACAGCTGGAAAGTTTTATTTTTTCTCCCTTCACTAATGCTAACCCCATGGAAGGTACACTAATTTCGGAGAAAGTTTCAAACTCGATAAACGATGAGTTAGAGGTGCACGAAAAAAGTAAGCAAACCATACGAAAGCCACATCCGCTTGTCGTATCGATGCCAGGGTCCCTTTGCTTTGGGCTTTCATAGAAAACATGTGAAATATGGTCTTAATGTGAAAGGGTATTCCTGGACGCGCTTACTCACAGGGTGGTTGATTTTCCGCCACCTCCAACAGAGGTTTTTAATGAATATCAGAAAAAACGACGGCACGCAGCGTCACTTAAATTTAGCACGCTGGTAAGGAACTAATGACACAATCTGTACATTCTTGACCCTCGGTTTTCTCAGGTCGGTCACCAGGTCAAGCCAAGTGACCCCCAAATCCAAACATGTTTGCGGTAGTGCCACAGCAAATTATAGAGCGAACAGTTTAAAAACTCTCAGTAGATTATCTGGTGATAAGTACCGACGTGTGTTACTCTGCCGAATTTTTCATATCGGTGACCTAAGGTCAGGGTAGGCCTTCGTGACCCTCCCCATTATATAGTCATGGCAAAAAAATTAAAACACGCATAAATCCTAGGAAATCGCTTAATTTGGACCAGTATTTCACGGAATCACCACTCCTGTGGCCAAAGTGCAAAGGCCCTACGTCACCTTCTGTTTTTGACCTCTACCAAGGTGATACTCAGGTGACCCCAGGTCACGTAATGGTCTTTCTGCAATAAAACTATTTTACCAAATCAAGATAGAAAAGCGATGTGGTTTGTTAACCAATTGTTTGGACTTGTCGAGAAGAATCAACTCATATATAATTGAACCTTGACCTGACCTCAGGCTAGGCCCAATTTTTCGGATAATTACCTAACTGTTCACCAAATATATTTTTTAGATGCGTCTCGACGAGAAAAACCACAATGGTAAAAATCGTTTTTTAACTAACTACTATATCATGCATATATCAAAAAGTTATTTTGAAAAAGCCGATTCGCGATTTTTAGAACGTTTCAAATTCAGTGGCTTCCTGATGAGTAGTCCAGCCAAGTGATCAATTTAAAGGAAAATGAAAAAAGTTAAGGTTATTTTGATACCTAAATTACCACAATTATTATTTACAATATTATTGAACATGTATTTAGCTTAGACATTTTAAACAAATTGATTTTAAAATAATATTATATGCATACTTTAATGTAACTATGACGTCATTTGAAGAAAAAATAAAGCAAGTAATATACTGCAATGTCTCAAAAGCGCCAGATATGCCGATGTAGAGGCTGCTGCCAAATGACCGTCAACCTGTGTTCTAGTATCCTGCTAACGCCACACCCACCACGACCCAACATTCCACAATACGTCGCAGTCCTCGTGATCCCATGGCGAACCAATTAAGCCTCATAAGGCTTCCGCGCAGGAACACCATTATAGGCAGGTTAGCCTGGCGCTAGTTCCTTAAGTATTGACCTGAGCAAAAATGATCAAAACCTTTCTATTTGCCTGTTAATGGCTTTCCTATGCTGTCTTTTGATTGTATGTAACTTGTAAAATGTACTAAGCTAGACTCTCTCAAAACTAGCATTAGGCTACCAATGGCGAGAGGCCGTGGATGCACGTGACGTCACGCTCTGACGTCTGATTCACGTAAAAACCGATGACTCCTAACTGAATATATATGGCCTGGATGGACACTCAATTTTCGGCCTCTTATTGCAAGCCGATTTTTTTCCTCCGGCTATGCCAATTGCCATTGCCGAGGAGAGGGAAATTTACTAGTATTGAGCTATTTAGTTTAACGTTACGGTATGCCGGCTAATAACTTTCCAGCGCAAGGGGCAAAGAAAAGGCAAATGTTTACTTTAAGCCGGCTAATTTTTTCCGGCGCAAGAGGCCAAAGACAAGGCAAAAGATTACGTTAAGCGCGGCTCATGTTTTCCGTAAGAAGAGAGGGAAGCGAAAGAAGGGAGACACAGATATAACGTAACAGACATGACATACAGGAGTCGATACACTAAGAATGAGTATAAATATACAAGTACATATACACATATAAACACATAACGGAGCTGTTAAGCTGATACACTTTTTGTCTCGGCTCGTGCAAATGCGAGTCCAGCACTTTCATTCACTGCCGTGCTTAGCGATAAGAGGCCGAAAATTTAGTGTCCAATCCAGGTATCATGTTTTCTGTGTTACGGCCTCTTATTGCAGAGCCGAAATTTAAAACGGAGCTGTTAAGCTGATACACTTTTTGTCTCGGCTCATGCAAATGCGAGTCCAGCACTGTCATTTCACTGCTGTGCTTAGGCGATAATAGGTCGAAAATTTAGTGTCAATCCTAGGTATCATGTTTTCTGTGTTTTGCATCCCTAACTGATTTAAACAACTTTCTGTGTAAAGGTTATCTGTAGCTTTTCGATAATCTCAGGGAATGTGTAATTTACGCCGATTTCAGGTAGTTGGGGACATGAGACATGGCCCCGTGCCCCTCCCCCTGGATCCGTCCATGTTAGGTACGGACTGTGACATTCGTATATAAAGGCAATTTCTTGTGTATTTGGGTTTCCGAATGCCCAATAATCAAGACCTCAAAGAAAAGAGAAACACGATAAGAGAAAGGAAGAATGCGAATAGAATGCAGTCGCGAATTAGACAACTACTGTGAGGAAAAATGATAAGGGCGCTGATCAAACTACTTCAAGAACACAGCGAAGAACAGAACAGTGTCAATCATCTGGAGTGGTGCAGGGCACTATACACTGGGTACTCCAAAGTTTGTTTTTGGTATACACTAAAAATATACTATAAAGACTAAAAAACATACAAAAAAGTGAAGGCCACAACCAGATCTGGAATAATATACCAGGATATGGCTTCATCTTACTCGCGGCGTGTATGGCGCTTTTGTTTCGATCAACAACCTCATATATAAGCGTAATGGTAAGCTATTGTCCGCTGCGAACCCATTGGCCGAGTTGTCTTATGAACGGCGGACATCTTGGTACTCACAAAATAGTCGGCGGGCGGTCGCGATTGCATACTTTGGCTAATAACTCGAGAACCGTTGGTTGGGCTTTGACATTTTGATCACAAAAAACGTAAATAAATACACTCCAAACCTTTATTTCTATGATACAACTTTGATATATTTCTTTGAAAAATGTCCTCGAAAACTTGGCTTAAAAAGTGGCATTTTAACATGTAACCCTATGGGCAAATACGAGAAGTCATGCCCATGCTACCATATAACTTGGGACCCCCGGGAGTGGTGCGAAACGAAGGTCTCCTTTCTCGTCGCTCTTTGATCGATTGAAGCAAATCAAGGCAAATGCAGGCAATATAAAGCGATCACCTTGCATTGTATGTTTTATTCGCCAGCCGCTTCCAAAATAATTACAAACTGTGACTGTAAAGAAATACAAAAGTTTATATGACTACGCAGTGTCATGAATTGTCTGCTCACGATTTCGTTTTGCCGTATATGTTATTGGCGTCAGATATCCGAATAATATGCGCATCAATATCTAAAACAATAAATAGGTACGCATGCGGTGTGATCGTGCAGCGATGTTTTACAGTTATGCAAAGGGTTTGCTCGACAAATCCAGCAATCATAAATATAACAAATATATATTATTTTGGCAGTTCCGTTCTGAATATTCTGTTAAATAACTATCTGAAAAACTAGAATTTCCTCGGGCCAAGTCATTTCTCAGATATGTACCTTTAAAATTAGCCGCAGTAGACGGCAAGCTTTTACCAAAAGCTGATGATAATGTTGATATGATATCTCGGCATATGGTAACAGCGTAATATTGTCATCTGACGTCACAACATCGAAAAATGTAATAATTTTTACATTTTATCAACATTTGCATATATCGCAAAACATTTAACCCTATTCCCTGCGGGCGGCCAGAATTACGTTAACCTGCGGGGGCAGATTCTGACCCCCCCCCCCCCAGAGATCTCGAGAACGCTCGTCTATTTTGATGGGTTGAACATCATTCGATTCGTCGTGACGAAAATCTTTCTTTTTTAGATCCCGTTTTTTTGCTAAAAAATGGAGACCAGGGGGCACAAATACGAAAACTTTGTGTGGTGTTTTGAAAAGGTCATTGCAGCCATGTGGTTCGACCGATTTGCATGCACAAAACGTTTTTGAACTTCCAATGTCATGTCCTTATATAAAAGGGATTAAGTACAAAATGAAAAATAATAGGCGTACTCAGGGAGGAAAAATGGGGGTGGGGGTTTGAAACGACAAATATGTGCTGTTCCCTCAGCGCGTAGCTACTATACGCAAATACGCAAAGATGCGGTATGCCTGATCGTGATGCCCCATTTGAAATGTCGAAGTCCCTTGTGGAACATGATGTCCCTAGCCCAAACATGATGCCAAAGTGTCATACTACCCACATGCCCACTGAAAGAATGCGGATGCTCTAGAAGAAGATATGATACCTCCTATACAGGAAGATGTGCTGCCCCTAAAGGAAGATGTGATCCTTGAAAAGCTCATGATGCCCTAAATGTAGGTATGATGCCCCTTGTGAAATATGTGGTCTCCTAGTTGACGATGTGATGCCCCTACTGAAAGCTGTAACACCCCCTCCTCCGCCAGTGGAAGATGCGATGCTTCTAGTGGAAAATGTGATGCCCCTTATAAAAGATGTGATGGCCCTAGTAGACGATTTGATGCCTTTAGTAGACAATTTGATGCCTTAGTGTAAAATGTAATTCCCGCTGGAAGCTGTGATGCCCTAGTGGAAGATGGGTTGCCCCATGTAGAATATATGATGGCTCTAGTGGAACATTTAACCCTAGTAGAAGTTGAAACATGCGATAAGCTGTGATGCCCTAGTAGAATATGTGATGCCGCATATATTTAAGATGAAATATGCCTATGCAATATGTGTGCACTGTCAGGAAGATGTTGAGCCCCTAGTAAAAGATGTGGATGCCCCTACTGGAAGCTTGGTGCAATGATCAACTTAATGGAAGAAATGATATAACCTTGTGGAACACGCGATGCCTCTACTCGAAAGATGTGATTCCCCCAGCGGAAGATGTGATATCCCTGCTGAAAACTTAGATGCCCTAAGTGGAAAATATTGTGCCCTACTGGAACTGATGATTGCCCCTATAGTGAATATACCTGTACCGCTAGTGCATGTGGTCCACCAACAGGGGGACCGGAAGACGTGTCCTACCCCAACATTTCGGATTTTAAACTTACACCTATGGGCGTTGCATTGTCAAGAAATCGAGTTCAGAATGCGTCGCCCCAATCTTTCGGGAGGTGGGGTGCCCTTTGCCCTAGTGAACATGTGATGCCCTAGAGGGGCAATTTTATGCCTTAGTGAAAGATGGGATGCCCCTAATCCCCAATATGTGGAAGCAGACTGGTTTATTGATTCGACTCTGATGAATGATTTGAATCATTTAATCAAATATCTTGAATAAATAAATAAATTCATTTACAATGGGATCTTTTGATTAATGAATCGTGATTGAATCAAAACCCGCATAGAAACGAGGCTGATTGAATCAAAGATTGTTCAGTTTTGTTTCAATGTTGAATCAAACGTGAATGAATACAAATTTGTGTTGATTCTTTGAAATTTGTATTGGAAAATCCCTTCTAAAATTGTATCCATGACTCAAACGGTGCTTGAATCCATTTATGCTTCCAAATGAATCGTAATTGAATGTTAAAAAGTTTGAAACAATAACAGTCTGTATGGAAGAGATATTTTTATATCGCTGAGCCTAAGGCAAGGTTAGTTTTTGTACCTCCCATTGTGGGTCAATACTTAATGTGTAGGGAAATAAAAACGCATTATAGATTTAAATCCATAGGATATGTCTTTGGCTAAATTTGACCAGCCTTCACCAGATCCACTATTCTTGCGCCAAATACGTATGCCACAATTTTAACCTTTGTGTTTTGCTCGTCGAGGCGCATCGATTAATAGGTATACATATTGATCTTTAAAACTGAACTCACATTGACCTGACTTTTTTTTAATTGACCTAACGAGGTTACCCATAGGTATGCTATTCGATGCGTCTCGACAAGAGAAGCACATTGGTAACATAAAACTGCACTTCTTAGTCACAGTCCTTTAAAATAATTCCTAAAAACAATTCGACGACTTATACCATGTTTCCAGTTAAATGGTCTACGCTTACCTGCCCATGGACATAAGGTGAAAAGCGATGTAGTCTAAGTAGCATAAAATTCACTTAACTACTTTTCATTTTTTATTCTTTTCTGGCATGCGTTTTTTACCTTTCTTTTAGCTTTCGAGATCAAGATGGTTTTGTTAACGGTACCTAATTTTGCCCCAAACTGTGACCTTTGTTGACCTCTGGTGACCTCAATATTCACCTGACCTGTAATGATCAGGTAATTTTAATAGAGCATGCATCTAAAAAAACATCTTTCGATTGTCGCTACGATTGCGTGGTTTTTTTAGATCATAGTGGGGGAGCTAGTCGGTTCGGAATTGACACGGACCCCGTCGGTGCGCGTGGTAACCCTATTAGTGGCAGGCTCCCGGCTACGCCTATTAGTGCAGGGGGGCATATTCACCCCCCCCTGGAGCTCGGAGATCTTTACCCGTCCGATTTTCAAAATTCAAACGGTGGTCGATTACTAACAATGATTATATTTCTAAAAGCATAATTTTGATAAATATTAAATTAGGGGGCAAACGGGGGCCAAAAGTAAAAAAAAATGAAGGTAATTTTTTGTTCCAAAACAGCTGCCATGTTTTCAACCGATTTGAATTCAATCAAAAGTGATCGATAGATATTGAGTTGGCAATTGATATGTATGAAGATTGTTAAAAAATTAAAATCATAGGCGTGGTGCAGGTCACTAAAATTTAAAACGTGAATTCAAACGTTTAATAATTTAATTAAGCAATTTTTTGTACCATAGGTGGTGTCAGGTTAACGAAAAAGGGAGGCAAAATATACAAAATATGATCAGCAGTCATGCTACTACCACGGAATATAAATCAGTTACTGGTCATAGATAGTTCCATTTTTAATGCTGCAAATCATCATAGGCGTATCTAAGATCCCATTTGGGGAGGTGCAAGACCTTTTGATAGGAATGAATCCTGCTAATATAATACTAACTAGTCAACAATGACTAGTTTGCTTGCAACTTCATTCACATTAGTTGCCCGCTTTTTACCCTACCTGGGCTTCGCATATTCTCTTCAAATGTTTTAAAAAGGACCCCTGGTGCTTTTTCATCGAAAACTGCAGTATGTTATGTCCTTGTAGGCCCATGCATCAAAGTTTCCTTGCAATAATATTACCCCCTTTTTTATATTCCTGAGCGCGCCTCTGCAATAAAATGTATTTATTTCCTCTCCTAGACTCATATGTGCAGTCATCATTCTCAACTATCTGCGTATTGCGCCGTAATCGCTGGTATATCGTTATCACTATGCAAGTCAAGTGTCAACCCCCTTTTTCTGTGCCTGGAACTCCCTTGAAACTCAAGACGTAATAAATTATGCCAAAATTAGAAGGAGAAACTATCTTCAGCATCTTAATAGCATCAACGCAATTTATATTGCTTTTTTGACTGTCAGCTAGGCGTTTCATACTTTTTGGAAATCCCCCCTTTTCAAGTACCTGAAACCGCCTCTGCCGTAATAAAATATATCATGAACATCAACTAATTTGAACCTATTTAAATCACCGTAAACTTATGCATCTTCTTCATACTTGAGGCACGCATCCTAAGTCCTACGTCATGGGCGTAAACAACTGACGACGTCATGTTAAATGCCATAGGCCGTAAGTTGTTCCTCAATTTATCGAAAAACGGCTGAGAACTCAGCTATATGAGATACATCACGTGAAAGAAGGATATATTTTTTTTTTTAAAAATTAAAGGGTAGCACTTAGTTGTAAGAATTAAGAGAAATTTAAGCAAAGTTAAGTTCCACGTTACGTTCTGCGGCATTCTTGTGACAAAACATTTCTTACATAGCGGTTGAGCTTTCAGCGTTACTTACGTCTTCAAAATGAACGTCATATTACTTATCACTGTTGATTTGTTCATACTTTAGTTGTTTTTGCCATGTATTTTTATTTAGAACAACTAAATTAAATAGAACAAAGACAAAAAGGTCCCCATTTTATGCTTCCAGGAATATTACTGAACATTATGACGTATGATAATCACTCTAACACGAATTACAAAGCAGCGTTAGCTTTAAAACTAGCTTTTAAAAGTTCTTAAAAAAAATGATAAAATTAAGTCTGATCCATTCCGCGGCCCCTTTCAATGCTAAGTTCCAACTTCATTTTAACGGAAAGAACGTCTTATTTGTTTGTGTTCTATGGCTTTTAAGCACTACGGCGTCAGTTTGGTTTTTTACGCCCAGCCGTCAGCTGATTATGTCAAATGACGTCACGACTTGGGATGCGTATTAGGAAGAATCCGCGAAGATCGCATTTCCGTATTATCGCCAATTGTCGCCGAAAAATCCTCCAAAATACTGGGGCCCTGGAAACCGCCCTTCTGTTCAAGCCAGAAACTTTCAAAAATTTGACTCCAGAATGTGAAAATATTTTGAAGGAAAAGTCCGAAAGTTTTCATAGCCTACCCTCATAGCTGTTTGGAGATATCTAGGAAAAACATAGGGGTTGGGCAAAATGCCTCCCCTGCCACTAATAGGGTTAAGCATTGAACCTTGTTTAGAGAGAAAGGTCATCTTGATAACCAGGGTCAATTATAATTCAATGATCTTTACACAGATCGCTGAGGCCAATGCGGAGTTGCTTTTGGTTTGCCAAATCTTATGATAGACAAAGGTAATATGCAAGTGCAACTGATACCGTTGAGCTCGAGCTCATCTCGTCGAAATCAGAAATGCGTCCTCTACCTGGGTCACCACATAGCCTTCACCTGAGATCAAGTTTAAATTTGACTCTAATCTGGTTGCAACAGGTATGCGTTTGAAACCGTACCTTTGATGGCGAACAGAATGATATTCAAAATAATTGTCGCTATTGTTATTAAAAAAACCGGTATTAAAGACGACTATTTTGTTAAGTGACTAATGCATTAACAACTTCCCGCCACGATTTACAATGCGGAAACCTTATAGTGTTTCAGCAGATAAAAACTATTCTTTGTAACTGCAATTGAGGTGGGTGGTCTAAGTAACTATCAACATTGATATAACGTTGAGTTATCTGTTATATTTTAATTTGTTTATAAATATATATATATATATTATATATATTGCAAAAAAAATCAGTTGATGCCCTTCAATGATGAGCCCCCAGGTCGGTGATTGCCCCGTCGGAAAAATGCGGTATGCTCGAAAAATCCTGGCCTACGCCCCTGCCCCAACTCTCACTCCCAAAATGAACCTTGAAGGAAATACATCAAATATGGTCGACAATGGGCCATCACTTATATAATACCACAAGAGCAGTACAACACACTTTTTCAAACATAGACATAGCATACACCACCCTACACTTACATTTTGGAGGCGATTTAAATCGATTCGTGATAACGCACCACATTTGGAAATGAACTTTCTCAAAAGACTTACGGTTCCACTACCCAACATCAATGAAGTAAATGCAAAGAAAGTCACATAACTTTGAGCCCGCTCTAACCATTGCCGCACATAAACCTGGGAGTATTCTTGACCAAAATTAAGGAATACATAATACCCCACTTTGACTTTTGCGACACTGTATATGACGGGCATATAACAATGCATGACGCCTACGGACTGGAGACTCTACAAAACCGAGCAGGCCGACTAATGACTGGTACTTTATTTAGAACATCGACTCACAAACTTTTGCTGGACTTAGGGTGGGACAAACTAAAGACTAGGATAACAATACACAAACTCACACTATATCATACATTCAGCAATGCCCAGCATCAGACACTAAGTTACATCAAGTCGATCATGCCAAATACACGCGCTCATAATACAATCACAAAATCGCTACACACGACCCGGGTGTTAAAGGGATAGTGCCACCTCGGGAGTATTTCTAAAAAGCAGCTTAAATGGATGCTGGGAATTAATTATCATGTATGCTCTTGCTCAAACTTGCCCTAAAACAATGTATCGGCAAAGCATTTTATTTATTTTCTAACTCCATATTATTTGCCCCGATTGCGCACAGCACTAAATTCATGACGACCGCTCTTGATGGGCGATGGCATGCTCTACTAGTACTTAGATACTTGTCACTAGATGTCGCTACGTAAAGCTGACGCGCAATGTTTTCATTATTTATTATTTCATATTAAAAACTGTATCGTTTTTATCACTTGCTTTGTGAATGAGGGGAAGCAAAATACGTGATTTCAATCCGTTTTGGAATTTATCTGTCGTCAAAAATGTGTAAAGTTGCTGGGCGATGGCATACTCTACTAGTACTTAGATACTTGTCACTAGATGTCACTAACGATTTGTATAACCCTTTGGCTCCGCGCCCAAAGCCATAGTCTTAATTCGCCGCGGCCTGACTTTGAAACGTCTATCTGTGTTAGAGGGGAGTCACTTAAAGGGAATGTTTCACATTTCTGAAAGTTGTCCAATGTACGCCGCTTGTGGTGCAAAATATGAA
>VOPJ01005827.1:0-21441 GCA_014673585.1 Semibalanus balanoides
CAATTTCTGGCCCGACATTTTCCTGCCCGGATCATGCTATACTTAAAGCATACCCCGGCATGAAGGAAAATGTTAGGCCAGAAATTGTACGACCCGAATTCCCATGTTATTTGATAGGTCAGGCAAGAAACAAAAGTTTTTTGACCGGCTTTCCTGCCCGGCCTAAAGTTAAAAGGTTACTGCTAATATTACTTAATAATTAATAGGCTCGTGCTATACTTAAGCATATATAACTCATCAGGCATGTAGGACAAAATCTTACTGACCTAAGCCTGACGAAATTATCTGGAAAACTTAGTTTTGCAAAACTTTAGCTCTGGTCCTCCGTGCTTCGCACTCCGGACCTCCGCTAATTTTGCAAACCTCGTTTCAAGATATTTTCGTCGGCCCGGTCAGTAATATATATTCCTGCCCGAATCGTGCTATATTAAAGCATACCCCAGCATGTAGGAAAGCCTTGTGATGACCTAATATTTACGTACGCATTGTTATACTGATTTGATGCGTGCATTGATGTTATAAGAAAAGTTGTCCTGGAGGTTTCATTTTTGTAAATTACTGTGACTGTGTATCACTGAATTAGTGTTGTGAGTTCTTTGTCAGATTATATTGAGACACAAAACTCCAGACATTATACAAAAGCGTCACACATTGCTGTTAGAAAATAGGGTAGGAACATATTTCCATTGCATTTTTTACGTCCCCCATCTGCTAAGAACGGTTCGCCCTGCCTGCTGGCTTCATTTTAACTTATATGGTGGAGCTGCTACCGTGCAGCTGCATGTCATCCCTGCTATAGGAGAAATAGCAAGCGCTGAGGCGACTTGAATCCACCTTTCCAGGGTGCAAAAAAGCGCAAGCCCAGCGCTCTTCCGACTGGGCTAAACGGGCAGTCCATAATGTAAAGGATTCAATAAAAATGTGTGCACGACAATTCATCAGATAATAACATATCTTAATTCAAGAACATGTTTTGACATCATTTAGGGACACCACATATCTTCACACCTCAGCAGATGCTGAAAGAGTTTTAGACGTAGCCTCATTTCCTTTTCGTTTTCTGCAAACGCAGTGGCGAAACATTTCCTTGAGGCAAGGAATCTGTTAACCCGCGCACCACTGGGGGGGGGGGTTTTGAACACCCCCTCATCCTGTTTTATCAAGATAGCGAAAAAACAGGCAGGCGCGTAGCGCCGCCAAATTTGGCATAACTAATCATTGATTCTTTCCGCACATTTTGGAGAAAATTCGAAGCTTTCGTATCGGGTTAGGTCAGGTCACCAGGTCAGGTCAAGTGACCCCACCTACCAAAACAGTTTGCGATCCGTGCCATGACCACAGTTTCTAACGGATCGATATCAAACTCTTTAGGAATCACATCCAAGTCATCAGCATCTACAAAATTTGTATCTCGGATTTTTTATATCGGTGCCTGAGGTCGGGTCAATTTTGTGACCTCCCATTATAAGTCAATGGAGAAATATTCAAATGCTTTCTTTTTCGACCATATCAGCCATTTTCGTTCTGGACAATGTTAATTAAATAGGATATTATGTATGATCCCAAGTGCAGTTTTATTCAGAGACCCTTAACAGGCGGTCATCTGAGGTCATTCCGAGGTCACCAACACCTTTTCGTCAATCAACTCTGGCCATAATGAAGATAGAGAACTGCAAACTTACTCCAGTGCTGTTTGTCTCGTTCAAGAACACATCTACTAATATGCAACATACCCTAGTTTCTACCACTTGACCTGACCTAGGTCATTTTTAAAGTTTGACTAACCATAATCAAATTTGCATATTTTCAAAGCGGCCTGACGAGAAGACACGATGGCGTAACGTATCGCGTTATCTTTGTTAGGAAGGAAGTTATTCGCGAAAATATTTTTTGGACAAAATTAGCATTTTGGACTTTAGTGACCTCTAGAGCCCTAAACTATTGACGCTGATTCAATTTGAGGAAATACATAGACGATTGCAAATTCCACATGGCTAGCGACTGTTTTTTAACGTTTGTTTCTAGATAGGCCATAGTTTCCGAGATATGGGGTTTCGGACGAGTCCTAAATTTGGAAAATTCGACCTTCGTTGACCTCTGTGACCTTGAGTTTTGACGTTGAGCGAAAAAAAAGTTGAAATGGTTTCAAAATATTGTGATAAAGGTTCGAACAGTGTTTGTGTTTTTTGTTTTTTTTTGGTTTAACATGCCGTAGGACCGCATGGGGAAGGTAGAGGGGGGGGGGTGTTCAAACACCCCCCAGTCGGGCGAAGGAAATGCAGAGGCCCAGTGGGGCGCGGGTTAAGCCATGGTCTGTTTATCAGTGTCTATGGCAGCTGCTAGCAACATCGTTTAACCGTCTCAGCTCGCAAATGCACTGCAATAAATCGGTCTTGCTAACAATTGCAGAGTTTGGACCGGTTCTCCGTCCCACAGCAGAAGCCAGGGGCGGATCCAGCCCCTCGGTTTGGGGGGGCAACTTTTTCCGGCAAAAAGGTACCCCCATTTTTGTTCTCAACGGATTTCGGCTTTTCACCTTATTTGGCATTAGATATTGGCCTGTTTACAATAGCATAAATAAACTGCCACTATTTTTCCACTATTTTCCACTAACTTCCATAGGCTGTTAGTAGACGTCACCGCTACACCAGGGACTTGATTTGGTTCCCAATTTTGCTCCACATTGGTGTAAGAGGATATTGGCTCATTTTATTTTGAAATAGTGCTTTATATTACTTTAGCAGCTAAAACAACCAAGTGAGTATTTTCTTCCGGCATTTGACCTTCATTTGTAGCTTAACAGTACTGGCATAGCGATATGCTACCATATTGCGCCACTCGATATTAACTTTTTTCGTTTAGTAGTTTGCTGCTTTCGCGAATAAAGAACTAGACCTGCGAAATCTCCCCCGGAATGTATGATACGTCCGTACCCTCTATCTACTCACGCACCCAATGAACACCAATTTCGTGCCCATCCAATATTTACTGCGCTGTCATTAGTATTTTGTCGCACATATGTTCGCATGCTGCATAGTACATGCCGCAGGCCATCTAAGAAGTACGTGCGGTGCCGTAATGTCAACCGCTGTTTGTCGTGCGCCGGCCGTAGGTCATAAAATCAGGCAGCTTGAAACATGGGAGGAGGCCTATTTCGTCGAAGTAAGCGGCACTTAATTTCGCGACCGCAACTTAACGTGGATTTCTGTATCGATATTACCACGGGAAAACAACGCCAACAATGGCAATACGTATGCTGCAACAACCATTCGATCAATGTGATAACATAACGCAGACGCGTAAAACTGACTTACTTGGCGCCGTAATCGTGACTCTGTGACGGTGAAAGAAAACCTTTTCATTTCCACTAGTTAGTGGAAAATGTACACGTTTTTTTTAAGTTGCCTATGTAAACGGCGGCTATTGAAAAGCGTTTTTTTTCCGGAAAAAAAATCGGGAAAAAATACTTTTTCCGGAAAAATATTTTCGGAGAAAAATGCTGAAAAAAAAACGTGTTTAGGGGTGTTTAAAAATCGGGAAAATCACTTTAAAACACTCAGAACACCCATTTCCGTGCATATACACCTCGTAGGTAATTAAATAATAACGTTTTATCTTCATTACCAACTCGCAGGGGCGTCACCGATAATTATTGAGGGGGTCGGCTGAAATGACGAGAAAACGTATATCCGATTTGTCTGCGTGCATGCCTTTGTAACATTTTTCATGTGGATTTCCATGTTATAATACGCATTTGGTTTTATAATAGGTAATTCATAATTTAGGTGTTTAAGGGGGCCGATACCCGCGTCATATCGTTCGCGTCGCCTTTTTCGAAACTCGGCCAGCTTGAAAATTAAGCCTCGCCTCAGGGGGCCCTGACAGGCCTCCCTGATGTTTTTCTGAAATCAGTTTTTACTCATGCGGCGCATCTTGCTGAAATTTCACTAGCTGGGTTGACAACAATTATACGGCCAAAATTTTACTGAAAATTGTTCAGTCAATGTGGGAGAAAATGACGTTTTAGTGGACGATTTTAGTTGGTGGAAAGACGGTGCCTATATGTAAAAATTGTAGAAGATTTGAGTTTGCGCAAATTTGCTAACAAAAAGTGACAAAGATCGAAAATTGCAATTTTAATTAGAAAGGCCAACTCGGATTTCCGAAATTTTGGGTTTGTTACCCCTAAAAACTGAAAAATGGGTGAATCACTAAAAAATTTAAATTGTCAAACATCTTGAAAAACCGAAAGAGATAAGTGAGATAACTAAATATAGGAAATACCCCCATCAAATTTCAAAGCAATGACTTGCAATCACTATTTGTGATTGAGTGATGGCTCCCTATGTGTAAGAAACTCATAACGTCATTTTTTAATCACTTTTGTACTGATTTGACCAGATACAAACACAAAATATGTTTTCTGTATTTCTGAGGACAAACTGGTCTAGGGCCAAGCTTGTTATACATTTTATCAATCTTCTCATTATGAGGTTTTGACGGAAAAAGCCGCTATTCTTGACGTTGATCGAGTCGAGGTCATTCACTTGACTGGAAGTTTCATCCAACGACCTGGAAACCTACAAAATTGCATACCGTTAGATTCCTCACATGACAGGGCAACAAAGCTGGTTCTTAACCGCGTTGCTCTATGATGTTGGTTTTGAAAGTTAACAGGAATCCTGTCAGCCCCCCCGTACGGCGAGGTGAAAAACGTAGGTGAGGGACTTAATTTTGAAATGAAGTGGCCCTTGGGGCCAGGAATTTACCGTTCAAGGAGAGCTTCTGCCCATTACAATAAAATGAAATTAATTGTCAATTTTCCTAATTTGTGTAAGCAATTACAAAACTTGTGTGATGCCGCGAAGCGGCGCGGAAATTTTTTTCGTTTGTATTGTGAATAGCTGGATTTTTACTGTTTCAGAGCTATTTTTTAACGAGTAAATTGTTACTTTCCTCGAGTACCAGACTCACCATGTTAAACCAAACAGTACCAAAAACAGGTCCGTATTTAATAATGGTGGGTAATCACTGATATCCTTTGGGGGGGGGGGGCAAAAGATATGTTGGCCCCACCCTCTTTCGCTTGGGAGGGGGGCATGACCGGAATTGCCCCCCCTTTGGATCCGCCCTGGCAGAAGCCATGCTGAGTTTTGGCCATTGTGTGGGGAAACATGCAAACAGCGACAGGGTAATGCTCAAGCGATTCACTTGAAAAAATGCGACATTATTGCTAGTGCAATTCAAATACCCTGATGACGCTAGAACACAACTCGAAAAATGTATGTAAGGAGCATACATCATGTTTGTTCATCCGACCACAAATTTACATCTCTCATATTTTGCTAGGTTAATAGGCATAAGAACTAGGGACCGCGGAAGTCATGGCCCCCTACTTTTCAGGCTGGGGGCCAAGCAATGTTAACTGCTTCCCACTTTTGAACGATTTTTCCTCCTCCGGTAACCGATATTAATTGTTTTATATGAATGCTTTAAAGGTGTGAAAATAATAATGAATTTACAACTCCGCAATACAATAACCCATAAGCGTAAAAACGGCGAATTAGGGTGGCTAAAGCCCACTTTTTAAGTTGGGGATCTAGCAATTTTAACGGCTCTCTACTTTTGAATGATTTCGTATTATTAATTCACTGATATGGTTCCATATGAATGCCGTTAACGTTTGCAGAATATTAAATAATTTACAACTTTACAACCATAGCCGTGGAAACGATGACTGGAGGGCTTTTTAAGGTCCCTCACTTTTAGGTGGGGGGGGGGGATAATAATAACTTGCTCCTTCACTTTTGAGCAGACTATCGATCACTTCTTTTGGTTTTAGATAAATAACTTGAAGTTGGGAGAAAAACTACACCTTTTCTTAATGCGATTCGGTATCTGTTCAACTGAACGTGGCATAGTGCATGTCATATCGTCAGGCATACTGGAACTTAGACACTATTTTAACACTTTGACACATTTAATTAAAAACAAATATCATCTAGTTCATTATTTCGACGGAGTCAATGGACCATTCGGCAGGGGCATTCAATATCGACAATGCATTATGTGCGTGCAATTTTGCCGTCCAACGACAAAACGAATGACGCTTGCCCAAGTCAACTAAAACTTGCCTATCTCTAATGAAACGCTGTCGGCTCCATTGCATCATATCTGAAACCAGTGACCAGTGGTTGACACGTGCACTGTCGATTTTGCAATTTGCCCTTTGCCGCGGGAGGTGTTACGCCGATGAGATGGCATATATGTAAACAGTATGTCTGCTGGTCGGTTTAAATGAGATATGCCGAATTGAGCTGAACAGATGCCGCCTCGCATTGAGAAAAGGTGTAGGTACTAATTCAAGACCTCGCGTAGGGAAGGGGCATGAGCCATATGCCCCACTTCTTAGTTCTTAGTCTAGGGGTCCAACAACAGAAACTTGCCCCTCAGTTTTGAGCCATATAACCCTTTCCGATCACAGACATTTATTCGAGATTAAGGTCTTACTCATTTGGAATGTAAAATATATTTGTATTATTGTAAGAAGGTTTCATTATTGGATACGATAAAATTCACGTTTGGAGTCCCTTTGGTCGATTTTCACCTATATTATGTTTTCCATATTGTTTTGTTTCAAAATCCATAAGCGATCGCTACAATAAACAGAGTAAAGAAGATGCTATCTACAATGGCGCACCAAAGACAATAAACCCCATGGAAAAAATAAAAATAATTATCGAGCAATGGCGGCGCGCCCATTTACCAGTGGCGGTGCGCCCATTAAGGCACTTTAGGCAGTGCCTAACCAAAGTTCAGACCCTATTCTCGGCACGCTTTGCAAAAGTTTTGTTGTTCTTAAAATGCATACATGTTTAGTGTTTCAAATTGTAACAAAATTGACCATGCTGACCTATGCCAGAGTAAAACTATCGTACTAAGATTTGCATTATCACATGCTTTTGATGCTGTTCTAATTACCTGTATTTCGTGATTTGGTTTTCCGTATCAAACCAAGGCTACCAAAGAGACGATAACTTGGCACTTAGGCACGCCTAACCCAGCTAAAGCTAAAAACTTTGGTCTGAAGTCTTGCTAGGTCCAGTATATCGCCAATAGTTTGCGCCTTATCAGCGATAGTTAAGAATCTGCCTTTGATGAGGGCGTCCTCTATAGCGAAACTAGAACTAACACCATTATAGTAGTAGCGCCAACCAGTCAAGGACAGCTATGTTCGCTTTTACTAACAGGTTTAAACGAATACTCAGATAGGTGGCTATTGGCTTGACTATTGGCCAAATGTTTGATCCCACATTGGCAATTGGCATAGAGGATAGGTATGCCCGGAAGCGTTTGCCCTAACCAGCCACGGAAGGCTTGGCGCCGCCACTCCATTTACCATAATGTCGGGGGGGGGGCAATCGGCCCCCTTGAGTTTTTCGCAACAGTCATCATAACTCGACCCAGAATCTTCAAACTTGCTGACTTTTCCTAAAATTTCATTGCGCATTAATGGTGTGCCTTTTTCCCAAAGTAAATAATTGGAAGGGGGTTCAAAGGACAGTTTTTAGGGGGTGTTCGCCGTTTGACGCAAAATCTTTGCATGGTGAGTCCACTGGTGGAGAGTTGATGGTGGTTGAAGGAAAGTGTAAGCGAAAGCAGACATCGGTTAGAGAATTGGTTCTTGTTTCAGTGGCTGTCTCAAATTTCAAAATTTTAATTTTGAAATCCAAATTTTTTGAAAAAACGTATTTTTCTTAAATGATACATTTTTTTATGAGTTTCATAAAACCGGATCATATGTAACAGAAAAACATGCCAATGAATATGTTTGAAAGTTTCAGGGCGAATATCTAAAATACTTGATTTACCTGATGTCAGGTCAAATGCTAACCTTCCAATATAAAAATATGTAATGACAAATTGAAAATTAATGGTTTAACACATGTATGCAATCCAATTATTTCAGTATCATGTCATCTTAGGCCCTTTCGGATGACCAGGATAGAATGTTTAGTCAGGACCTTTTGAAAGGTCATTCAACGGGTTTTTTTCAATTTCATTATTTATTTTTTCATATAATTGCCAAACGTATTGTTTAATTGTCCTGTATCATATATAACCTGCGCCCCACTGGACCTCTGCCATTTCCTTACGCCCGACTGGGTGTGTGTTTTTGGTGTTTGAACCCCCCCCCTCTAACTCGGCTCCCATGCACGTAGACAAAAAAAAAACTGTATCGAACCGGTACTCAAAAAGTACATTTCGAAACACATTTCAGACTTTTTTTCTCGTCTCATGCGATACATAAACTCACGGTCACCAGAGGTCATCGAAGGCAAATTTCAAGTTTTAGGACATCGCCCAGAAACCCCCAAATATCTCGGGAAACTATTGCAATCTAGAAAACAAACGTTCAAAAACCAATCGCTAGCCAATGAAAATTTTCAGTCGCAATAGGTCCTCAAAATTGGACCTCAGGTCATAGTTTAAGGCTCTAAGAGGTCGTTAAAGTAAAAAAAAACTGGATTTTGGACCAAAAAAATATTTCGTTGAATAAAAACTTCTTACCCTTGAACAAATAAGGAATATATACATATATAACATACGACCATTCGTGGGATATAGGTTCGTCAAGGCGCTTTGAAAATATGTTATAAACTTTTATAATGTTAGGTCAACTTAAAAAAATGAACCTCAGGTTCAAGGTCAAGTGGTGACCCCAACTAGGGTCATTTGCATATTAGTAGATGTGTCTTGACGAGACAAACAACACTGGTGTAAGTTGCCCAGTATCTGCGTGTGTGTGTGGCTGATATGCCAGAGTTATTGACGAAAAAGGTGTTGGTGACCTCGGATGACCCTCTTGATGACCCCGTAATGTTCCCTGAGGCAAAACCCGCACTTGGATCCATACTAATATCATATGATAACCATCTCTCAGAAGGAAATGGACTGATAGTGATATTCGGCGACAAAGAAAGCAATTTATATATTTCTCCATTGACTTATAATGGGGAGATCGCAAAACTGACCCGACCTAAGGTCACCGATACAAAATATCCGAGATAAGCATTTTGTAGATACTAATGACTTAATATAATCCTAAAAGTTTGATATCGATCCCTTAGAAACTGTAGTCATGGCACGACTGCAAACGTTTTTGTAGGTAGGGTCACTTGACCTGACCTGGTGACCTGACCTGACACGAAACTTTAATTTTTTGAAAAATGTCCGGAAAGAATTAGTGAATATTATGCCAAATTTGGCGGCGCTATGCGCCGCCGTTTTTTTCGTTATTTTGATAAAACATGAGGGGATATTCAAACACCCCCCCCTCCCAGTGGGGCGCGGGTTAACATATTTTCCTGGTTAAACATCTGGTTGTCAAGTAAAAAAATAACGGCTAGCGACATGACTCAAAAGTGTCATACCCATGCCCATCCAGTACCCATGAAAAGTAAAAAAATGCATGCATACCCAGCCCATACAATCGGAAGAACTGAGTGGGCACTCATGGGTGCACCCGATCTATGAAAAACACCGCTCAGAGGTCATCTATAGACCCAGGACCTCAAAACCGGATATCATCAGCTTCCTCTCGTCATAAGCAACACGCTAGTTTGTAATCAAAACTATCGCTCAAATAGAGCAAAACGCCATGGGCACAAGCGGAACTTTATCAAATCGCTCGGGGGCTCTAATGTTAATTTGATAGATTTCAACTCAGTTCTTACCATGCAAAGCCATAGGCCTAATGTTAACATTTGACATCATGGGGGGGGGCTTGGGCCCTCCCCAAGAGATATAAAGTTCCATCCCTGGCCACGGGGGTCGTGCTAACCCCCTACCCGGTCACATAGGTACTATGCCCTACCGGGGTGAGGGTTAAGGCGAGAACAGGCAACTAGTGACGTAGCCAGTTGATTTTGATTAAGTGTTCCCTTTAACCGACAGGTGCTGCAGCAACCCAAACCAATATCCAGCCGTCCACATCTGCGTAGCCTGATACACACAGTCAGAACACACACACACACAGCAGTGTGTGCAGAAGACTACGTTGAACCATGCTGCTGGCCGCGTCCCGCGCAGCCGTTCTCCGACTGCTGCTGCTGATGCCGTCCATCTGGTTGGCGCGCTGCTGCATGGAGACCTTCTTCAGCCACGCTCGGCAGGACCCCGCTCAGATGCTGACCGAGTACAGCGTCACTGGAGATAGCGGCAGCTGCAGCTGCTGCGGTCTCTGCCACCAGCACACGGACTGCGCCAGCCTCAGCTACAACACCGCCAGCCGACAGTGCCAGCTGTACAGCAGCGTCGCCAGCTACGCCACCATCATCGACGACAAACACTGGCTCTACTTCGTCATGCCGGACCGTTCGGAGCACCATCAGCTCTGCCGCGTGGACTCGGACTGCCAAGAGAAGGGCGACACATGCCGGGCCAGCGTCTGTAGTCAGCTGGACACGATAACGTGCCAGGTCATCTACGAGAGCCTCGGCTCCGGCGAGCGGCTGGCGACTGACGACCATCATCACCGCGTTCTGCCTGGATGGCTCAACGGCCAGCCGCTGGCCCTCGCTTGTTATATGCGGGAAGGACGAGGCTACACACGCCTCCTGTTGACCGACCAAAAACACCCCTTCACCCATGACAACATCCTCAGCTTCAACGAGGATCTGACCGACTCTCAGGGCAAGCATCACTCGATCCTCCGCCTGGCAGAGGACATCCTACAGACCAGCGGTGCCCCGAACTACCGCATCCTCGTGTTCCCGGTCGGAGGGGGCAGGACGAAGCTGAGCTTTGAGATGCAGTTGCCGCACTCGGAGCCTGTCCTAGCCACCTCGCCGCGCCCTATGTCCGGCACAGTTCTGCTGGACGCCTGGTCTCTGGCCAAACCTGGTCTGCTGTGGACGTCCACTGATGGTTTTCAGCTGGTCTCAATCGCCCTCGAACGGTCAGCACAGGCGGTTCAGGGAGACATTGCAAGCACCGACGGCAAATCCATCTTAGAGAAAAATGTCTTCGAGAATAACAAAATCGCTGTCTTTATCTCTGAATAGGGGGTAAGGAGTCAGCTCGTGTTCAATTCCACCCGATTTGTGCCTATGGCCTCGGCTTTTGGAAACCTGCTTCTCGGTATTCGCTGTGCTATTTCTTATGCAATCTAAGACTAAGACATGATCCTTAGTTAATTTCTCTTAGCCATTCATCAAAATATGGATGATGGTAGAAATTAGTAGGTATATGCATATCGACAATTTTTTCCCCGACCACCAACCAGTCCAGTTTTCCACCAACCAGTTTTCTTCGTGAATGGTGCGCCTTTGAGATAGCATAGCTTGTATGCGTGCGACCGTTTGTTTGTGTAAGTGTCCACAAGGCAGCATTGCATTCAACTTTGTGACGACGGGCAAACACGGCCGAATAATAATGAACATGCACGCCATTATATACTTACCTTGAGCGTTGAGGTCTTAAGATGCAGATACGCATCCCCAAATTGTGTGGTACAGCTCCTGTACTTTGCTCTGCGATCATACGCTTGAATGATCAAAGGGAATACCTACATGTTAAATAATAAACGAATACAAACTTGAAAATGTTCCTTGTACGAGTGCTCATGCACCAAATTTGGTGATAACTCCCAGTGATAATGGGTTAACCCATTATCACTGGGAGTGCATCATGAGAACCAAATTTGTCCTCGACTCAGGCACCCAGCCGGATCAATTTCTCATAAACACGCAAATATTAAATACATAGTTAGGTTACATAGTTAAGGTACGGCTCAAGTGGGCACTGGCGGATACAGAACCTGGACATGGGGGGCTAATTTCAAAAAGTTTCATCAGATTCGAAAAACTCATCAGATTTGGCTTCATTGTATATTACTGAACGGTTAAAGACAATTATGCTTTAGTAAAAGTTTATTAGATTTCCCTCTACAGTGGAATATATATCAAATTTCGTCAATTTCAGGCAATATGGGGGGGGCTAACGCTCCTGCCGCCCCCTGGATCCGCTAGTGCTCAAGTCCAAGTGGACGTTAACACGAGCAGGGCGGCCGGGTTTGCCGCAGCCGCCGCACGGGGCGCGACCGACTGTCGACCCTCCCGGCGTGCCCCCCCCCCGTATGCGTGTGCTTGGCGCAGCACGTAACACGCGGTGAACCCCACGCCATTACGCAGTACCATCACGCAGCGGGGCATGGATGACACCGCTTTCGCGTACGCCATAACCGGCAAGTGTCCCCCGAGGTCCTCTCTCGCATGACCGTGGCCAGTCTGGCCACGAGCGACAACACCGGTCGGCGACAGGGACGGGGGGGGGGGGGTAACAGATGGCCCCCTGCGCGCACCGTGGCAGGGTCGACGGTGCATAACCGGTGGTGCTGATTTAAGCTCGGTGCGTGTCATGCACGGACTGCTGCGCCGGCCGCGAGCCGTCCACGCTCTGTGAGCGGCGGTTCCCGCGGCCGGTTTGGGGTTGCGAGGCACTCGATGTCTGCTCTGCCCAAACGCTGATGGCGGGCGGGGTAGGGTGTCGCGGCCGAAAGGGTGTTGGTGTAGCACAGCGGCGATAGGCGACATAGATGCCGTAACGTTTTTGAACCACTTAAGAAAGCCAATAAAACCTTGATATCAGCGATAGCCATTTAACCGTATTTACTCAAATTGTAAATCATGCACTAACATTTTATGAATTAATCGCAATTCGCAACAACAACACACTCGGGACAAAATCAAAGGGGAGGACTCACTGTCCATTGGTGAATCGTGTCGGAAGAAGCGACCCAAGTAGGCAGTCATTTGATGATTATACCGGAGCCTTGTCAAGGGTTCTTCGAGGAAAGCAAATGTAAGTTCCAGGCGTGGGCGTTTAACCCAGGGAGACGTATTCCCAACATTACCCTATTTCACGTCCAAATTTAACGACACCATGCTGGCATACGAGCAATCGTCATGCAAATCACGTCCGTAGTTCAGTCACGGTTCCCACACGCTGACAACTCTATGTATCCGTTGTCCACGCGTTGCGATAGTGTCGCGTGCTGACTTGGCACGTGCGAGGGACGTCAATTGGTGATTACCGCTTGTTATGTTTGATGGACTGCTAGTAATCTTTGATGGACGTTCTCTTTACGGGAAACCCGTGACGCATGGTGTGCGCTTAATTGAGGCAGGCCAGCCTTTTACAGGAAGTGTACCATCTGACATCGGCCATGTGGAATTGTTGACACTGGTCTTTAACTTATATTTGCTGAATTTAGCTATCAGTTCATTTCAGTGGAGGAACTTTATATCTCTTTCGGATGGCCCGAGCACCCTCATGATGTCCAATTTTAAGCCATAACAATTTACCTTTAACCCTATTACTGTCGGGGGGGGGGGGCGAATCGGCCCCCTTGAGGTTTTTCGCGTACAGGGTCATTCATAACTCAACCCAGAACCTTCAAACTTGCTGACTTTTCCTAAAATTTCATTGCGCATCTAATGGTGTGCCTTTTTCCCAAAGTAAATAATTGGAAGGGGGTTCAAGACAGTTTTTAGGGGGTGTTCGGCCGTTTTGACGCAAAATCTTTGCATGGTTTAGCACTGGTGGAGAGTTGTGTGTTGAAGGAAAGTGTAAGCGAAAGCAGACATCGGTAGAGAATTGGTTCTTGTTTCAGATGGCTGTCTCTAAATTTCAAAATTTTAATTTTGAAATCCATAATTTTTGAAAAACGTATTTTTTCTTAAAATGATACATTTCTTCATGAGTTTCATAAAACCGGATCATATGTAACAGAAAACATGCCAATGAATATGTTTTGAAAGTTTCAGGGCGATATCTAAATACTTGATTACCTGATGTCAGGTCAAATGCTAACCTTCCAATATAAATATGTAATGACAAATGAAAATAATGGTTTAACACATTTTAGCAATCCAATTATTTCAGTATCATGTCATCTTAGGCCCTTCTCGATGACCAGGATAGAATGCTTAGTCAGTGACCTTTTGAAAGGTCATCAAAGGTTCACCAAACCCTTTTTATCAAAATACCTCGTGGACAAAAACATCAATAGAGACTCACTAAATGGTCTCAAAATGTTTGTTCTCGTCCAATGCGGTCTTTTTTGATATGCATTTTGGACCGAAAATTTTAAGTCACATTGACTTGACCCGGGTCCAAATTTTCGATTTGACAAAGTTTGATATGATTCGAACCGCTTATGACGAGAAGAAACACGATGGAACCAAAATTAGTGCCTGTATATCTTTATATAAAAAGTTATTAGCGAACTAAACCATTTGCTGGAAAAATAGGTTTTTTAATCATTTGTTGACCTCTACAGTCCAAACCACTGACGCTGAAAGGTCATTTCTGATGCCTAAGCGGGTGAAAGACAATAAAACCGCTTAACAGCGATTTGTCGGATTCCTCCTAGCTGCCATAATTTCCGAGATAATGCGCAAGGTTTCCTGAAAATATCATGTTTATGACAAAAGATAATTTTTGGATGAACGTCATTTGACCTTTTGAAGATAAAAACCCAAGGTCACCAAAATTTGACAAAATAGAGTTCATTGTCGACCTTAGTCACACACCAAGTTTCATGTTTCTATCTCATATGGCAGCGGAGATCTGAAGGGGGGGGGGCGAATAAGCCCCCCCCGACAGTTTCGTATACTTTTCATCCCTCCAGGAATAGGGTTAATGACCGAAGAGGGGGCATAGTGCAGTGACCCTCCCCCCTAAATACGCCAATGACTGAAGCAGGTTGCCCCTTTCAAGATCTGTGTGAGGTGAGAAGTTCACCGCTGTATTTGGCGGCATTGCGCAACCACGACACACAACACGGAAGCTTATCTGTCGTTATGATTAAGGTAGTTTTGAGGCAGCGCATGCAATGGTTATACACTATATAACAGCCTCCATATGCCGGCTTTGCTGACTTGGATAGGTGTCATCTTCTCCGTTGGCGCTCATATTAAGCCTGATAAGTTTCTGGAAGTTTCTGTCATTCGGTATCGGTATTTATACTACAGTTCGTCAGAGCTGTCCCAAGTAAGCACAGGCAGATTTGCAGCAGTTTCAAACTATAAGTTTGGGTAAATTTCCCTCTGGGTAAAGGGATTCCTCTATTGTGGCAATCAATAGACGATAGTAATCATCATTATTTTTTTCTCTCAACCCTGGAGACTGTGTCATGGATGACAACTGGATTGGAAACCTCCCGCCCGTGACCAACCAAACGACATACAGGAAACTGCCATGGCTTATCATAGAACAACACTCAGGAACCCATGTAGCCGGCACTGTCGCCCATAATACAAGGCGCAGACGGCGAGTTTCCGATCCATACGTTAGTATATCTCATCCATGACTGTGTAACGTTTGTTAACTTGTATTCTCCAAAACTGAGAAATCTCTGGTACTTCTCATATAACTGGAAATCAGTTTCACAAGAAAACATGAGCCGCGTTTTCATCATAATCAGTTTATTTACAATGCTTACAAATGACCAGAGGCGCTTTTCTCAAAACACACGAAGAACGTTTCTGCACAAAGTGTGATATGGACGGATATGGACGGAGGTATATTTGTACGTTATTGGACGCTACAGACACTACTTGCGCGAGGCAAATTTCAGACAGCTGACACTCCACACGGTGCAGTACAAAACAAATCATCCACGCGAGGCCTTGTCACCATTGGACAGTTTATCGTCAGTTAGTACCCAACCATCATCAAACAAACACACATCAAACTCATGGTTCTTCACACGGTAAACACAACGCTCCTTCTCCAGACTCTACACCAGCATTCGCTTAGTAAATGCACAATGAAGGCTGGCATGTCATGACCACATTTATCAACACAAAAGTGACTTTCAATCACAATCGCTTCATGACTACTTGCACTTGCAAGCAGTGCAAATCATCTACACCATAACTCACCAGTCGCCACCCTGACCAAGCCCCGGCACATACACGCCAGCACCAATGCTCTTGGCAGTAAATTAATTCAGCGAACTCCCCAATCAAACCGGTGACCGATCGTTAAAGGGACACTGCCACCTTAACATTATATTTGAATTGAGATAGCCATTTTGCGTGCTTGGCATTGCAATTATGTATGGTATAAGTTAAAACAACCACTGAGGTCGAATCACAGAGAAATTCGAGTTTGGTTTTGACATAATCTGTAACACTTATGGCAGCGTGAAGGTTTTCTTTTTTCCCCAACAATTCCTTCATATGACGTCATCAGCCCAAATATTAAAACACATTTTTCATGAAATTGAGCCATGTTTGTGAGAAACAAATGTCATAATCGTGTTCAGCAGCAATTATTTCATATTTTGCACCACAAACGGCGTACATTTGAGAACTTTTTGAAAGGTGGCAGTTAACTCCGTGGCTCGAAGTTGGTTCACGAGCGGGGCCGATCACCGCCGTCGTTCCCCACCAGTGCCGCCTGAGCCAACACCTCACGGACCGCACTCTGCACCACTCGAACTGCGGCCGCAACGTTCACAGCGCCACCTTGTGATGGCGCGTCGCACTTGTAGTTTGCCGTACTGCCGACAGATGACGGGCCGGACGCGGCGTGGTTTGCATCGTGTCCAATAGATGGCTCTGCGGGCTCCAGGCCAGGGAGAGACAGAATGGTGGCATTCTCCTCCAGCAGAGCAACTCGACGCAGGTGGCCGCGCGCCAGTCGACGGATCGTGGACAAGTTCTGAAACGGCAGCGCGGATTCAGATTCTTGACCGGTTTTGTGGACACGGATGTACAAAAATATACACACGTCCATGGGCGTAGAAACGTTTTCAAAGTTGGTGTGGATTGTCATTGATGTCAACAATGTTTTTTTTTCCCGAATTTTGCCCACTCGTCTTTTAAATGGTACAAAAATGAATTTGTATGTATAACGGACGGTCTAAATGTACACACCTCAAAAAAGCCCCCTGGAATTGGATGATCAAAATTGCATTTATCATGCAATAAGTTGGTGTGGATTTTCCACACCAACTTTCAAGTTGGTGTGTGGAGCTTTCCACATCAACCACATACAAAGTTACACCCATGCACACGTCAGTGTTTCGTCAGTCAGTAAACGTCAGTAAACCAATCTTCACAAATTTGTCGATAAAATGTTTGACTTTCAGGTGGATTTTCATTTTATATCCTCAAAAGTTGCATTTATTCACTCTGAGTATGCAAAGTTCAGCGTTAAGACGAAAAATAGAACAAACGCGTTTTTCAGAGTAAAACTATTAAGGCCGCCCAACTTTGGAAAACCGTAGCATTACAACTAAATGCTTGGCGGAGTTCGAGCTAAGCTCATAATCTTATTCATTTAATTTGGTTTTAGAACATATCGCATTAAATTAGTTTCTCACATTTTATTTAGACGCTGCGTTGAATCTTAGCCGAACCAACCAGAGTAAAAACTACATTCAAATAGGCCAAATTAGCAACAATTTCCCAAACAACTATTCTTCTACAACACTTATCAGGGTTATAAATAGCACAAATTTAACATGAATCGATTGAGCAAAGCCTCAGGAGCAAAATTGGTGTCATTGGCAAATCTTCTGCGAGCTATATTGACGTTGTGCAATCCAATGGTTTTGTGCTCGTGTGTTGTTGTTTACATTAACCTTGTAAAAAAAAAATCACCACTCGTGTTAACAAACCCACAGTTTTTTACAAAACGCGGGAAATCGACTACAAAACCAATAGCTAATGTAGCCTGAACATCATTGCTAACACATCCTATGTGGTTTTTCATGCCGCAGTTAACGCCTTTTGTAAAAAAAACTGTGGGTTTTTTAACAAGGCATCTGCGCGCAGACGAGAAGTGATTAGGGATAAACCTTCAGGGGATGAACTTATCAGTTAATGTCTTGCTATTGTTTATTCCAGATTCGACTTTCTTATGAAAATTGGTCTGGCTAGTTTTTTTGCAGTGCAACAAAAACACATATTATGGGCTGGTTTTGGCCGCGAAACCGGTCAAGAACCCGAAGCCCTGTCATATGCCGCCGCCGCGCTGCAGCTCAAACAATTGCTTTGCACGTGTGTTTGCCCAAATCGCAGGGCATCAGCCAAGCCAAGACGGGCATCTCCACACCTGAAAACCATCCGTTCAAAACCCGATCTGTTTATTTAAACCCCTGAACAAAAACTGATATAATCACCTGCATCTACAACATTGGCTGTTATAATAGAGTGGTTATCAGCGGCCGGCCTGACAGATCCCCATTTCCTATCCACCGCAGCCGCAGCCACGTGCTGACACTATTCGCCGCATCTGCCGTGAGTAGTGTTGGACTTTTCATTTCAGGACCTCCCGGAGAGCAAAATGACCGGCAGATTGGGAGCAAATTTCGGAAATTTTCAGGCCATTTTCATTTGCATAAATGCCTAATCTTAATGTTTTCTCAAAAGACAGCTGATTTAAAAGGTCTATATCCATGTGCATTGCAGAGCTGGTTGCAATGTTGAGTGTTGATGGCTCATTGTCCAGTATCTAGTAAAAACTAGCAGCAAGCTGACTGTTAAAGACTTTTGCTTACGTGTAACAACAGACACTGTTTTTTTTTTACTGACACACCAAATGAGTGTGCTTAACCTGCAAAATTGAACATAAAAATGTGAGCAGTATTATATGAAAAGAGAGTGAACAAATCTTGATCAAATCTTTTCCAGAGAGCAAAATCTTGTGGACCCTCAAAAGACCAGAAAATGACAAAAATTCCAACACTGGCCGTGAGCGTGGGAAGGACACCTACAGTGGAGCGAGGGAGACGTGCTCCTCACTGCGAGGCGGGGGGGGGGGCTCCTCGCGAGGCGGGGGTAACAGATATCCCAGGTATACGTTGTAACAACGTTGCGAAAAATCAAGTGCCTCCCTCACTGCGAGGCGGGGGGGGGGACGGCTACCTCACCTGCGAGGCGGTGGGGGGGAGGGCGTGCTTCCTCACTGCGAGGCGGGGGGCGGTGCTCCCCTCACCTGCGAGGCGGGGGGGGGCGTGCTCCTCACCTGCGAGGCGGGGGGGGGGCGTGCTCTCACCTGCGAGGGGGGGGACGTGGCTACCTCACCTGCGAGGCGGTGGGGGGGGCTCCACTATCAGGTCAGGGAAGGGGTAACGGGGGGGTGCTTCCTCACCTGCGAGGCGGGGGGGACGTGCTCCCTCACCTGCGAGCAGGGGGGACTCCTCACCTGCGAGGCGGGGGGGACGTGCCCACTGCGAGCGGGGGGGGAGGGGCCGTCTAACTCACCTGCGAGGCGGTGGGGGGGGGGGGGGCGTGCCTTTCTACTGCGAGGGGCCGGCTTCCTCACCTGCGAGGCCGCGTGCTCCCTCACCTGCGAGTGCGGGGGGGGGAGGGGGCGTGCTCCTCACCTGCGAGGCGGGGGGGGGAGGAGGGGGCGTGCCTCCCTCACCTGCGAGGCGGGGGGGGGCGTGCTCCCTCACCTGCGTAGCGGCGGGGGGGGGGGTCACAGTGCTTCCTCACCTGCGAGGCGCGGGGGGGGGTCACAGTGCTCCCTCACCTGCCGCAGCTTCTTCCTGTTGTGCGTACTTTTGCAGCCGGCGGGCAATCGGCGGCAGCGCAGCGGCGCCGGAAACTCAGCACGACGTCCTCCATCTCAATCTCACGACGACGCTGAGGACAGGGTCACTGGTCACATCTGTGTCACTGCAATGTGTGCTCACTGGTCAGGTCGGCCAGGCACAAACAACGGGAAACCACATGAGGGACAACGAAACCTGCGGATCCACAGCTGGGGGTCCAAACTGAAAAAGTGCGACCCAACTACAAACAAATCCAAGCAATCGGGTTTAATTTAATGTGCAATACAAACTGAGTTAAATACAACTGATCAGGGTATAAAGCTGAATAAAATCTTACCAAAAGGAAATGTGTAAATGTTCGGTAGAGTTGAGTCGTTTTGAGGGCTTATGGCCCAGATGCTTCACCCACTTTGGAGCAACTCCTGAATAGCTTCGACGACAGCAGCCACAGAAAAATAAAGAAGAAAACAAAAACACAGCGATAGATTGCAGTGTCGGAGATGAAGCTCGGCCAGCCCGCTCCTCCTAAGTAAGGTGTCGGTTTTAGCAGTGCCGAGTTGGTACTATCTGTAGCACACCACACAGACATGGACCACCAACCGCCATCAGTTATATGCCATCCCACTAGACCAGTTTATTGGTCTCAATCCGCCGCACTGGGCCGGGCAGTAGTTATAGTTTATTAAATGTCTCCATTGATGTCGATCGATTTCATCATTTCGTTTGACACCACTCATGGAGCTTCATGAATCGATATCCACAAATCCAGTGGACATGATAAGTGACCCCAGAGGCACAGACGATTGACAGCGAGAGCGGGACAGATCGGCAGCCGACCCCATGATACGGGCAATGCCTGCCTGCTCCCTTGATTGAGTAACCGCCACCTGTCCCGCTGATGACAGACAACCACCGTTGAAACGTGATCACCAAGTCAAAGATCTAAACGCGCGACAATTGCTGCCGCTCCCTTGATTGAGTAACCGCCACCTGTCCCGCTGATGACCAGACAACCACCGTGAACGGATCACCAGTCAGATCTAACGCGCGACAATGCAGACGCCAGCCAACACTGACAGGTCATTTGTCACCACCGTCATGTTCGCTCCGAGTGACGATGAAAGCAAGCTCGCGGTGAGAACGGGCGCGGACTCGGTGCCGGGCATCAGAGAACGGTATCCGAGGATACGACAGTGGAGTTGAACCGTGCCAAGTTTCACTCGGACCGAGTGCGAACACGTGAGAAATGATAGGTGAAGAACGGGGCGCGGTTTTCACGGACTGTAATTTCACGGACTGTTCGGCATGGCAGTACTTACCGTTTCCAATGGCAACAGAACGGAAAATGGCCGCGGCAATCACCACCGATGGGAGTGGAGAGAGAGCTGTGCAGCATGTCCGCCAACGAGTCGAGGGTGGGAACGGAGAACGGGCGCAACAGCAAAGGAGAAAGGCTAGCCGACGTCACCGTAAAACCAACATAACGACAGCAAAATACCGATGCACTTCACCGGCCGGTTAACTACATTGTGGACATGAATCACATTTAGAGGAATAATCGTGGCAGTGGGTAGCTACCACTATAGTTTAAGTAACGATACTGCAAGACCATACCGACATTTTGTACACGGGTGGCCCAACAGATAGACACATTCGCCAACAATCAACAGCCTGACCCTCCCCGCAGCCCAGCACCACTCCTTCCTCTACATTTCTGCATCTCTCCCTCTCCCCACATCCCTCCCCACAGCTCCTCCCTCTCTGCATCTTTGCACCCCTCCCTCCCTCTCCCCCGGCCTCCTTACAGCCCCGCAACTGTCCTCTCCACACAATGTAGCACCCCTCTCAATGCAACCCTCCCTCCC
>VOPJ01005828.1:0-32762 GCA_014673585.1 Semibalanus balanoides
TATCTGGTCAAAAAAGTGAATTAAAAAACGACGCCATAAGTTTTTTACACTTAGGAAGCCATCACTCAGTCAAAAATAGAGATATTGTTTTAAAATTTGATATGGGTATTTTTATGATCAGTTTTGTCACATATGTTCCGGTTTTTCAAATATCTTTGAAAAAATTATTTTGTGTTTTTTATTTATTTTGGAGACTTAAAACCCAAAATTTTGCAAATCCGAAATTTTCATATTGAAGCATATATTATGTGACGTCTGGTCTGATTTTTGTTTGTATTTTGCTGCAAAACTCTATTTTCTATGATTTTTCAATCATTTATCGTATTTTTAAGAACATGACATCAAAACGTCATTATCTCCGAAACTGCTTTACCAATTTCAACGAAGTTTCGGCAGGATATGTATAATTGTTCTCAGATAAACTCAGATGCGGAAAGTTTCAAAAAGATCGCCGCAAGGGGTAATGGAAGTATTCAATGAAAAAACTCTGAGACCAGAGTGGGGCGTCTTTCGATTGGCCGGACGGTTAGTAACCCCCCCCTCCCCAACAAGTGAGCCCGCTAAACCTTGGCGGGCCCTTTTGACCTTGAATACAAATGTAGGCCAAAATGGATCCATTTAGTGTCAAATATGCCTTTCTCATGTCAAAATCGGTCTCTTCAAACCAGAGTGGGTCCTCCCGAATTCAAACTGGAACCATTGGAGTCAGGGTGGGCAAATTTACTTGCAATTTGATTACAAACTAAGTGAAATTCGTTTCGAGTCACTTCGATCAGCTATGACCCCTTTGGGCTATTGGCCCCTTCGATGCTATAGGCGAGACGGTAGTATCAAGATGGCCCAATGCCCCTTCTGGATCGGCCACTGGATGGAGCAGGAGGTAACTTATCATTCTGGTTATCAAAACGATAACAGCCTTGCCATTGAGAACCATTATCGTGCACCGTACAATTCCAATCGCAACGCTCCATTGCAGCAGCAGCACCCCCCCCCCCCCCGCAGCAACCTTCAGCGCCGTTACAGATCACGTCAGAGGCCGCTCTCCATACTCCAGTATATTTGTCGGTCGGGTTCGGCCGCCCGGTCAGGTCAGGTCGGGTCCGGTCGGCCGGAGGGTGCTGAACACACACACAGGCAGGCAGGCAGGCGGCACACACACACACGCGCGCGCACAGGTGCGCGGCCCGGCGGATCCACACCGCGCCGCGCACCAGTCGAGCCGCAGGCCAAGCTTCTAGCCCGGACACGACACGAATCCAGCAGTCCAGCACCAAGTCAGCAGCCCCGCACCCGCCCCGCGACACGCATTCACGCGCGCGCGACCAGCCTTCACCCTGCTGGCAGCCAGCGAGCATCGACTATTTTTCATACACATACAGACGGAAATGCAAAAAATATCACCGTATCTATAAATAAAGGTGTCGCATTCCGTATTTGGTTTACGCATTGCTGAACGGTCACTCTTGGAGCATGCATCTGGATTTGGATCGGATATTTCTTTTGCTATTTTTATGCAGTTTTACCTGTTTAAGCGTAGAAAACACCAGCGCACCTCCACGCTTTGTACGGCCGTCCCTATCACTGCCCCAACCTCGAAAGAGATAGTCTAGCGAGACAGCGGCCCAGAAGAGAATGACTCGACATGCGTATGTACACAGCGCCTCGCGCCCCAGCCAACAGCCACGCGCGGGCCTGGCCGGCCACGCTAAAAGCACCAGCCACCACACCGCTCTTCATAACACACATCCTCCCTGCGCCGGCCGGCGCCTCATGGAATGGACGATAGGCGGCGCTGATGTCGCGCCGCTAGACGGCGCTGGTGTCGCTCACTGCCGCTTCACGGTGAGCACCACGCTGGCCGGCGGACGGGTGCCGTTGTGTTGAGCTCGGGCCGCCGGACCGGGATCCGGCGGTGGCCCGTCGTCCAGCGGGTCGTCCAGCAGCGCGTCCTGCCAGCGCTGCGGCTCTGCAATCCGCGCCCGCTTGCGCGGCGGCTCGGCAACGGTGGCTGGCCGGCCGACCGCCGGCGCCTCCTCTTCGGCGTCCGACAGCTCCAGGTCGAAGCCGGCCAGGCCGGCCAGCTGCGGCTTCCGCGTCAGATATGCGCTCAGGAAGTCCGCCTTGCTCGACTGTAGTAACGTTCGAGCACTCCCTGCAACACAGAGACACGGGACGGTGGTCATAACAGGGCAGCAGAGGTGGTGGATTAGCACTGGTTGGGTTGCACCACTAGCAGATACTATAGAAACAAAGCTTGCACCGTCGATCTCACAACTGCGCTATCGCTCAAGAGCCAAGACATCGCCTTTCGATAAACGTAGCCCATCCCTGAGCCTCGCTTGTGTCCCTCCTAATCCGTCTCGCGCCGTTGTATGATGCATGTATTGCTATATTGACTTAAATGTTACTACAAATCGTATGGTAATTATTTGGCCATACCTGGACAAGTAATGTATTTCCATAAGTACATTTCCAGGATCACTGTTTTTTTTTTCAAATACAAACCAGGGCGCATATATTTTTTGTTTAAGACCTACGTTCAATATTTTCAACAGCCCCTATCGTTCAACAGCCCCTATCCCTACTTACACCAACACTTCCCACTCTTACACCCACTCCAGTACGAGATCTATCCGACTTACTGCTGGTGTCGGCCTTGCCGAGCGCCGACTCGTCCGAAGCCTCCTCCTTGAGGCTGGGCATGACGCACAGAGACAGCGAGAGTAGCAGGATCATCAGACACGTGCTCGGGTGCGCCACACCGCGGCCGGCGCCCAGCGCCACCCGCGTGATGTGGGCCTGTAGCCTTCGCAGCTGCGAGATGAGCGTGTCGTTGTGGGTGTTGAGCGAGCTGTTCTGCGCCGACAGCTGGCCGTTCTGAGACTCGAGCCGCTTTATCCGCTTGTGCAGGTCCTGGTTCTCGACAGTGCACATCCGCACCCTGACGAGAGGCAGACGCGCCATGTTAGCCGCCGCCAGCAAACGCCAGGTCACCTACAGCAGTTGGCAATGCCGTGAATGGGAAGCAGCTATAGCAAGGCTTGTCTGCAGCGGGGCACAGATGCGAAGACTTAAGACTATGACATAAACATTCATATTTAGTCCAGTACTTCTTATCCAGTACTTGGCCCGCACAACCTGATAGCATCGTTATCGCCATCATTTGGCCAGCGATGCATCGCCCCTTGATCGCAATCATCCGTATCATCTCCATTGTCCCCAAACAAACACACAAAGCACACACACCTGTCCTCGAGGCCGTCAATGTACTCCTTTTTCCGCTTGCGGCTGTCCTGGGCGGACATCTTGTTGCGGATCTTGCGCCGGATGCGCTTCAGTTCACGCTCCTCTTCCCTGGTTAGCGGGTAGTGGGTGGGTAGCAAGACACCTTCCTTCTTCAGCAGGCGACGCTCCTCGGCTGCGGGAGGGGCACGCGGCCGGTCAGCACAGCACGGACACGGGCACGGCTCCGACACGGCACGGACACGGCTCACAGGACACACGGCAGAGCAGTGGTCGGCGGGATGGACCCCCGCGGTCCGGTGGCACTCTGCCCGCCTGGCTGACCGGCGGCCAACTGGGGCACCATCGGACCAGTGGTGGCCCACCGCCAACGCCGCACATCACAACACGTCTGTAACACATGGCACGTTCCTGAATAGGACTATTACTATGTTTATTTGTCATCAGAGATTCCACCAGTCTCCCTGGCTTCAGGTCACACCCCTAAACCCAGAGGGCATAACCTCACACCGAACCGTGACTAGATCCACCAAAGAATCATCGTTACTTGCACTCAACGTTAAACTAGTCCCGCTCCTACACAACAGTAGCACCAAACCACAAAGAAACTAAGGCACCTACCCCCCCCCCGGACCCACTCCTCATCACATCAACACCCGCCCGGTACAGGAGCGCCACCTACATGAGAGGTCGAGCTTCTTCTTCTGGCCGTCTGGCAGGCCGGAGCCGGCGGAGGAGGCGTCGCCGTTGTGCCGGCTGCTGCAGACGGTGATGACCGGTCCTGTGGACGTGTGCAGCCGCTCGCCGCCCGCGATGCTGTACACCATGCGGGTGGTGCCGCCGTTCCGCACCGCCGTCGGCCGCAGCTCGCCTACGATCGTCGGCGACTATCAGGGGGAGGAGGGAGGCTGTCAACACGGGCAGCTCCGAGTATGACATGGAGTATAACACACTGGAGGTTTAGCAGAAACTAGGAAGGTTGCTACCTCGCATTCATCAGAAAATTTCGATACGGTACTCCTTCGTTTTTTTTTTTTTTTTTTAAGTACTGGATTCAAATGTTTAAATTGGGCAAAACGTGAAGTTTGTGAAACTGCTTTCTGAAACAGGTTCAACGTTCGGTTACCCCATCGAACGCACGGATGATGACCTGATCTCTACCCGAGCCAGACGCCCGCCTCGCTCAACACAAACTGTTGCAAGCGTTCCGTCCTATTTTGAGCACAGCGTGAAGATCGCTCAACTGTCCGCCGTCTGCTGGCAGGCGATAAGCAGACTGCCAGCATGCCAGCCCCCCCCCCCCCACAACTCCATCCGCCGCGTCGCACCTTGAAGTTTCCGGGCGCGCTGAGAATCTTGACCGTCTTGATGTTGCCGGAGCCCTTAATGTTGACGGGGATGAGGATGGACTGTCCGGGCCGCGCCTGACGCAGTACGGTGACAGTGTGAGGGATGGCAGAGGTGGTGACGGGCCGCGCCGCCGCCGGTACTGCTGTCCGCTCACCGACACCTGATGGAGAGAAGGGGGAGAGATGGTCAGCAGGGCGATACGGCACCGGCACATGGCGATACGGCATCGGCACATGGCGATACGGCATCGGCACATGGCGATACGGCATCGACACAGGGCGATACAGCATCGACACAGGCAGAGATACAGCATCGGCACAGGCAGACTAGCCGGGGGCAAAGACAACCGCAGGGGAGCGCAGACGCAGACGGTCGAGTAGACCAAATCGTATCGTTGGCCAAATAGACAGCAGGGCAGTGCAGGCATGAGTCAGCATGTGATCACATGTCGCGAGATTACTACGCCAAAGTTTGCATTTGATGACGACACAATCAATGCACGCTGAGTTTGATAAGACTATCCGACTGTCGATTACAGTAGAGATTGATAAGCAGCGCCCGGCCGTCCTGAACAAACGTGACGGCGTGCAGTGCGCTGAGACAAATCGCTGGCCGGCTCAACACGCCATTTTCGCTATTATTAGGCACACAACCGGTCCATACCGTCGTGATAATGTATTTAGCAATGATAGCATACCGCGGGAGAGGACCGAAGCGGTGCATGAGAGAATATGTAATGCGACTGACGGAAACTGGGGAGACTGGGAACCTGGTGACGATAGCGAGAGCCTTTAGCTGCACGACTGACGGACTACTCGGAACATTATACAAACCGGACACGTTTCGTGACCAGATTGGCAGTGAAAAATCGGGCCACACAACAAACAATGGCCACCCAGTGCCCAAGTGACCCTCAGCAGGCGGAAATCGGACAGCTCTGGGAAATATGACGCAACGAGTATTCTGGGTGTCGTACAGTGTGAATATGAACACGCTGCCAGCTTCGCCAAATAGCGCTATTGTTACCGTCATATGACCCACTTAAGACGGTGTCACTAAGGTGAGTTTTCCTCGATAGCCCCGACATAATATTTGCCTCGTTATTTTTAGTATTTAACTGTGCGGTGTGGCAACCGCAGGTCGTGGTGCCCTGAACTGCACTGGCTGGGTAGTACCCGGTAAGCCGGTATAGCTGATAGCCGAACAACGCATTCGAAACATCGTCACATTGTCCTTCAACAGAGCCGGTGCCAACGTGTCCTGTCCCGGACCGGGCGCTGGGTCATCCTGCTTTACAAACAGCCGCGCCGGTCTGACAGCTCGTCTGACGCAATGTGACGTTCATAGGGACGTCACAGAGGACGCCACTCGGCGGTCAGTCTGAGGGGCGGCGAAGCGCCGGTGGTGACGTCAGGGGCGCGCGTGACCCCGGAGCGACGCCGTCTCGCCCGGGTGGACCGGTACAGCACACACACACGAAATCGAATGTGCGGGTCATGTGGGCCACAAACACAAACGCCCACGCACCCCCCCCCATCCCACTCCAACGCACACGCGGCGCCGGTCGGTCCGGACCACTGCCCACCGGGTCCGGCACCGCGCTGGGACAAGGAACAGCACGAAATAGCATGTAAGTCGGCCGGTAAAAAGCAGCGAGCCGGCAGCCGAAAGCCTTCCATGCGGGCCTGACTCACGAGCGGGTCACGACAAAATGGCGCTGCCTTCAGTCTTCAGCAGGATAAGAGGCGGAGACCGGTTTGGAAACAACATGGCGCCGCCGAGATGCGGAAACGGCCGGCTGCGAGGAAAGTCAGGCCCGGCATTATCAGCGTCAGGAAGACGACAGCCACTGGCCGCACAACCCACTTCCTCCGCTCTGTCGCTCACTGTACCGCAGCCGGCCTGTCTGTCTGTCTGTCTGTCTGTCTGTCTGTCTGTCTGTCTGTCTGTCTGTCTGTCTGTCTGTCTGTCTGTCTGTCTGTCTGTCCTGTCTGTCTGTCTTGTGGCAGATGCGGCGGAGTTAGAGCGCTCTATCTGCCTCCCTCCTCGCTGTAGTTGGTCAACACGCCCGACCCAGAAAAAAAAAAAAAAAAAAAACCCCGGGAGGCCCCCCCCCGCGGGGGCGGGACACACACAACACAGCCGCTATCGCAGCGGACAGATAACGGCGTGGCACCGGCCTTCAATACAGGCGTGCTCGGCAGCAACCACAGCCAGCAATACAGCTGGGTTTCCTCATACTGGCACGCGATATCGTGATGATGCTGGTGATTGGTGTTTTCGAGCGCTCCGACAGCGAAGGTCACATGGCGCCCGCATGCGTACACGATACATATCGTGTTAACACCTATCGTGATTGGGCACATGCCTCGAATTTTATTACGCAATGCATTGCGTTTTAAAAACAGAAGTAGTTTCCTGTAAGTGTAAGGCACATCTACCGCGTACATATTTCTGAATTGCTACATACAAGATTGCATTTTTTTTGCTATCGTAGTCTTCAGTCTAAACATGCAGGGACTAAGGCCAGAACAGATGTGTGACGCACGTGCAAGTGTACCACAAGCAAAGGAACCCCGCTTCACCGTAAGAGACCACGTAAAACCGGCCCGCCCATAAGCGTCACTTGCGTCAGATCGGAGATCGGACCGCTCACAAATGTCCTGCGTCAGATCCCGGCAGCCGATTCGGTGGCCAGGGAAGCCCGGCGTCATGAGACGCCGCCAGCGTCTGATAGGTCAGCCCTGGCCCCTGCAGCACGTATGGTCAGTGTAAACAGACGGACTCGAGAGCAGGAGCCAGCCAGCCAGCCCTGCGCCTGGCTGATAAACACACCTACCGGAGGCGGAATACCGTACACAGGCGAGACGCGGCCAGCCAGCCTGCCCGACTGCCTGCTGCACCAGCAGCCGCCTGGATATGTCGTGCCGAGACCTAGCGACCGAGGGCCCAGCGTCGCCTCCGTGGATCACACTGGATACGCCGTGCCAAGACCTAGCGCCTAGCGTCGCCTTCGTGCCGAGACCTAGCGACCGATGGCCCAGCGTCGCCTCCGTGGGTCACATATATGCAGAACATCAGAGAAGAAATACTTACACAAGGCATTCAGTTTGAAACAACTGTGGCCAACTGAATAGCCGATACAATATTGCAATGTTGCAAAATTGCAATATATAACCTAAATGCCAGAGCTATAATTTAGTTCGTACTACGCCTAATTTATATGCGGATGCATTTCCACTGCAAAGTTCCGCTGTACGCACACTCATCCTAGCGGCACAAATTATGTAGGAGGCAGCGCGAATCCTCTGCGCGTAACAGCTGTATGTCTCCGGGCCTGTCGGCGTGTGCGCAGCGACGCGTGTCCATAGAACAGCGGTCAGTGACTGCTGGTTACAGGGCCTGAGACTCGGAGTGACCTGCAAGTTTCCGGACTGGACGAGGCAGCAACGTGACGAACGCGGTTGACCGAACGCAAGTGTGAGAGGAGGCGTCTGGTTCCGGCCGGTCTGCCACCCGGTCCCGGCCGGCTGCGTCTGCTAATACCCTAAACACCAGCCCGGCCCGGCTTGAGCGCGGGTCTGCTGTTGTCCCGGTCTGGGTCTCTGTACTGTATGGCCCGTGTCGGCAGGGAAATGACGGATTTCAGCCGCTATCGGCCTCGCACCAGCCCGCGCGAGCCTGGCTGGTGTCCCGGTCTGGGTCTGCTGTAGCTGTAGGCCGTGTCGACCCGGGGACTGCGGGATTCAGGCCGTTGATCTAGCCCCGCCGGCTGTCTCGCGGGCTGTGTCCCGGTCTGGTCTGCTTACTGTTAGGCCGTGTCGGGCCGGGAACTAAGGATTCAGCCGCTATCACCCGGCCATCCTCCTGCCCGCCGAGCCCGGAGGCTGCTCACACTTCACAGAGCTATACAGACGAGCAGAGGACGGGGAAGCGGGGAGAGAGGGGAGAGGAGAAACTGGCCGGTCATGATAGCGAGGCGTGGTGAACAGCTGAGCCGGCCGGCCGACAGAGTTCGGCCCAGACTGGTCACGCCGCAGCAGACGTTAGCCTCCTTCGTGACCGGACCCGGGCCGGGTGAAAAGCTCCAGATACTAACAGCCGGCCTCCTTCGCGAGCAGACCTGGACTGGACTGGGTGAAACACCACAGCAAACCACAGCAGCCGACACATCCGCGCTTAGTGCGTCACATCACAGCATATTGCGACGCCTCTCGGATACAGTAGTTTCACGGTGTTGAGCAGCTGTGACCACGTGCCTCGTGTTGCCAGCCCCCTGTGCACAGACCCGCATTTACCTCTGCGACGATGCGACACCTGATCGAGCAAGCCGCGCCGCTCCAGTCATGCACCAGCTGAAAGTCATCGGTCGTACACAGCAGGCGCTTGGAGTGCGTCAGTCCCCACACGCGGCCCGCCCGTATCGTCGTCAAACATGCAGAAGTGCCCGTCACAGACATCAGAGGTGCCGTCAGACATTCAGAGTGCCGTCCGGCGGCGTGACAAGTGATGCGGGGCAGCGGGTTCACCGTCCACGCTCCACACCCACCCGGAGCCCGGGGCGGGGGCGCGGTGACTCAGGTGTGTCGGCAGCTTCCAGGCCTGTCCGCCAGGGGCGCTGGTGTCGCAGGAGCGCAGGGGCGGGGCACAGCGGGCAGGTCCCTGGCCCCGCAGGTCATCCCGCGTGATGTAATGCTGTTCACGTGAGTAGCCGCTGGGCTGGCCGGCCGGCTAGCCTCGCCCTACAGTGGGGCACATCACATCCCGAGACGCTCCCTTGTGAGGCAGACGCGGGCCCGGATCCGCCAGACCGGTTTTTCGGTGTCTGACCGACATCCATGTGGCGCGGGTGGTACTTTTACCGACGCCCAGGGGCAGGCCGGCCCGATCAAACCCGACCGGCCAGCGGTGACGGGACCAGTGGCCGGCGTCTCGGCGACGCTGCGTTCCGTTCCCATCAGCCGGCTGGCGGCGGTTGACGACCGGGCGGAGCGGAACGGAGCCGCTGCGTGAGCGCACGGCTGCTTCCGGGCGGTCATGGCCGGCCGCCGCCCGACGGTGCCGCCCCCGCCGCGCTGCCATCCAGTGCCGGGCGGCGCTCCATGGGCGGCCGCCGAGACAAGTCACCGCCGCCGACCGGCCCAGCCACTATTACTGCCGCCGCTTGGGGAAAGGGTCAGCAGTTTCTACGGCTCCCGGAGCAACGACGGTGCGATAATCAGGCGCACTTTCGCTCCGCTCTCAGATTACATCGACGCTTTCGCCTCATGCAATATCTCTCCATCATGTTCATAGGAGAGAAAAAGCTGAGAGCCGGTCTGACTGGATTCTCTCTCGACTCAACTCGTAGCAATCCGCCGCCATGTTTTAGCTAAGCCCCGCTTGTGTCGCTTGAACTATTACGAGGTTCAAGGCCAAATATGCGAGCGGGCCTCCGCGCCTGCGAGCGGACCAAATAGCGCCTCTCCCAAGTGGGCCTCAGTCCACCAATGGCGAATCATTCGAAACATCTCTGAACGTCCCAGCGTCCCGGCCGCGGTGTTCCGCACCTCAGCGCCGCCGCTCCAGACGACAAAGCAAACAGTCTCGTCACTCTCTGCCGGCAGCAGCAGCAGCGGGGCGAAAGCCTGCCTTCCACCGTTACGACCGGCTCTCGGGCACGACCCGCCCTGAGAGCGGCACCATGGGTCGGTTCAGAGCAGAGAGAGGAGGAGAGAGGGAGGCCCCGGACGGCGTCGGGTCGACCCGGTCACGGAGCGACGCCGCCTGGCCGGGAGAGCGGGCCCATAACGAGCGACCCGAGCCCGACCAACCGACCGAGTCAGCGCGCCAGACACCACCGCCGCCGCCGGAGAAAGGGTGCGCGGCGACGGCGACAGTGGTGAAGGGAAACGGGTGCCAGTCACGCTCCAGCTCGAACGGCGGCCCCGAGACTGGCCCCGGGCGTCCGTGGTGTCACTAGTCATCACAGAGCAGGGAGACACAAGGGGAGACACCGGCCGTACCTGGGCTTCCCGACTCATCCCGTGCCGTTCCACAGGAAACCCTACAGATTGCGGGAAGCCGGGCGGACGTTATCTAGTTAGCTCCCTCTACGTAACCGCCGTCGGCGACCCAATACATTCCGCCATCGGCGACCCAATACGTTCCGCCATCGGCGACCCAATACGTTCCGCCGTTCGCGACCCAATACGGTGAGGGAGCCGGCCGGTTGCGTCATGACGCGTTCCGAAACGGTAGGCTGCCGAACCAATGACTAAACGGTGACCACAGGCACGGGACTGCAGCCGTGCTCGCTCAGTCATGGCGCGCCTGACCTGCAGGCAAACCCCGCTTTCTCTACGTATTCGTCACGCCTCGATTAAGCGGAATGTCGTCCTAAAAGAGCATATCTGTACCGCCGTTCCTTTACAATAAAACTGCACGCCACCTTTGGCACGCGATGCTTATCTGTGTTTAACCGTGCTGGCCACAAGCCGACGCCGTGTCCTGGCAGTGGGCAGACAAATCCGGTCGTTGCCTGGTGTTCAGCCGACACCAGGCTCTGCGGTACCCGCCGCGGATGGAGTCGACACGTCAACCGAGCGGTCGCCGGCTCACGCGGTCTGCCGGTGCAGATTAGCATTAGCGTCCGGTGCAGACACGCGGACAAACAGAAATGACGCGCGGTGCGCTCTCGTCCGGTTTCGCAGCACGTTCCAGAAGGGTTGAAAGCCACGAGGGCCGAAACAAAGGTATCAGATCGATCGTCACGCGAGGGGTTTATCCTAGCTGTACTTTACCTTCCGAATTTCTTCGAAAGACCAGATCCAGGCATCAAGCAAAAGAACGGAACCAGTGTTTTCAAAGAATAGACCCATTTCAACGACAACCCAACCCAAAATGAGATGTTAACGTCACCAGACCATGTATGGCACGCAAAAACTTCGCCCAGACATAATCACCAGTTTTTGTGCAAGAAACAAACGACGCGACGTAGGCCAGAGCAGTGACATTTCATGGCTCGTGCCAGCGCTTGTTTACGCTACAAACAGAGAGACGGACTCAGTGCAAAAACAGGCCGCCGTGTCGCCGGGAGCAACTGCTCACTGCTCAGTCTCCACCACTGACCCGTCTGTTGAGTGGCGAAGGTCAGAGAGTCACTCTGACTGAGGGATCATGGGTCCACCGGGCACTGATAGAGCCCAGAGACCGAGCGAGTCCGCTGCACTCCCGGCTCCACAGACGTTTTACAACAGTGGTTCTAAAGCTGGCCGTGGTGAGAGGATTTAGCTGGAAGTGGAAACACGCCACACGGAAGTGGACATATACCGGCCCCCATGATAATCCAATTATCGTACTCTTGGGTGACGAAAATGCGAATTTCACGAAGCAACTCATATAAATATAACTCATTTATATATCGCGAAGGCACATCGAAGGCAAAAAAGCTGTGCCTTATTTTTCGCGAAATATCTTCAGTCTTTTTGCGAGTTCTGCACTTTTCCGTCTAACATGTCTCAATGGGGATAACAATGTGTTATACAAAAAATAGTTAAGACAATTTTGCACCGACCATCGAACTGCACCGACTCCCAAGAACACCACGCGGCGCTCAGTCTGAGCCTCTGCCACGGGCGGCCACTGCCCTGCGCCGCTACCCTCCCCAGCGCCAGCGTTCCACACATCCTCCCGCCGGCTGCCGCACCACATGCCGGCAGTGGTCGACGCTAGCGGCGTCTGCGATGATTCGCACGTCCGCCGCACTCCCTATTCAAACAGCGCACACACCGGCGGCGACCGCGGCCGATGCCCGACGATTAGCGGCGAGGGGCGGCACTAGCCTCGGGAGGAATGCCCGCGCCGAGAGACGCAACGCGGAGCTGGGACGCCCGGCCGAGCCCGAACGGCCAACAGGTGCCGCTGCCGGCCGCCGTAGGACCGGGTGGTGCGGCAGCGCGTCCCACCGCCGCTGGCGGGGCAGGACGGAGGACAATGACTCCGCATACACCTGCCGCCCGCCGCCACCATGAATATCCCGCCGTCCGACCGACCTGCGGGCGGCTGCGGGCGCGGCCGGCGGCGGGGGCCCTCCCGGAACACGCAGGTAGGACCGGTCGGGGTCATCACGCCGGTAGGTATGCCGGCCGGAAGACGCGCAGTGTCGCCACCCCGGACGCGGGTGAGCAATGCGTCCCGGTTGCAGCTCGGAAGAACAGACGGGCGGGGTTCGTCGTGCGTACGTGGAAGTAAAAGGCAGCCGAGTTGCGAAATCGCGTCTCTGACGAGTGACGCAGCATAGTAAAACGGAAGGCGCTCAGCCTGAGAAAGGGATGATAGCACAAAAACGCTTATGAAAAATAATGATTGGATGCCTTAGGTGACTGGGTGTTCACTGTTCTGCTGTCTGGAACACCCGGAAGAAACTGGTCGTAGACGCCGCCCCAGTTTCTCCCGCCCGTCCCTTCTCAGATGTAGGCTGCTACCTGTGACCACACCCACGCCTCGGGGCAGCACCCAGTCCAGAGCTCCGCCTCATGTGCTCGGATAACAGAATAGCGGTCCGGGAAGACGTTCCAGCATATTGGTCCAGGTAAACCAGCTCCAGCGTACGCCACCTGTCAGAGTTTAAAGCCGCTTATTACGCACAAGGTTACTACGCAAGGTTACTTTCAAATTCGTGCAGCGTAGTCAGCGAAGTCATATTCCTGTTTACGTATTTTCAGATGATATGCAAGATGTTTGCACCTCTTGCATTACATTACGCACAACCCGCTTCCAAGAGCTTGCAATACTCATAAGTATCTCTGCGCTGATATGGGCGGCCATATTTGTTAATCCGTCGGTGTGGCCTCCGTGTGAGGCTCAGACGGGGAGCAGAGTGCCGGAATGACACCGGTCTGAGCACGGGGCCGGGGGCCGGGGGGGAGGTGCCGGACTAACACCAGTCTGAGCACGGGGTTGCTGCGGCAGACCACGTGGGCAGCAGGCAGGCTCGGTGAACCGGTTGCGGCCGGCTCAGCGGACCAGAGCCGGCGGCCGGGCGTGGCGGGGAGTCGTGCATGTGGTGCAGCACGCCGTCCGACCGGTCCGCTGCGGCCCCGGCATACTGACGCAGACGGCGCCGGCCACCGGCCGCTGAAGATCGGATCATCACGCCGCGCGGTCACCGGCCCCGGCCATGGTGCACGTCTCCACCGAATTTGCAATGCAGGAGGACGCGGCTTTGAGCCCAGAGGACGGTCAAGGTGTCGCCAGGCGCAGGGATTACCGCTTTCAAGGTGACGCCGGCCGGGGTCCGCCAGACAGGTGGACAGGTGCCTGGAATGACCAGTGCCGTGTTTCCGTAGAGTATTGGGGTCACAGACGAAGTTACAGAGTGGAGGAGAGGGGATCCCCACGATGGTGAAAGGGTTTGGGTACAAAAACAGGCACCACTCTCCATGCCAATCAAACAGGATCCCATGAGTCCTGTCTTTTTACTTTCGACATTTGATTCGGCGTTTTTCACAGCGCCGACGGACACTGCAACTTTCCTCGTGCAAACTGGGCCATATCTCTCCATTAGCGGCGCATGGCGTCGGCGCCGCCAAGGCCGGCAGCCCGTTCGAATCGTACCGTCACCGAGCCACGTGAGCGGGCCGGGCACCGCAGCCGCGCCGGCCGGCAGCCCAACCGGGGCAGTCCGGCGGAGAGACAGAGCCGGCGGCGTGACGGCCGCGTCACGCTGCGTGCTCGCCGGCCCGCTCCGCCGCCGGAGGGAGACGATCGTGGACGGCCAGCCGGCCGGAGCGGCGTGACATCCTCAGGGCACGGCGTGTCGTTCCCGGAGCATGGCGGGTCGTCCCCGGGACAGGGTTAGGTAGAGGGGAGATCCTGTCTCCCCAGCGGCCGACGGCCGGGCGGCGGACCGTGCAATACATTCCGCAGACGCACCGAACCCCCCAAATCGTTCACCCGCCCGACTGTCTAGTGATCATCGAGCGAAACGCTGGGAGCCGGCGAGCCGACGTGCACGCGTCCGTCTCCAGTTACGCCGCCGGCTGCGGCGCGTCGGCCATTCCAGCGAAAAACGCTGCGCACGCTGACGGATGCCGCGGCAGGCTGGGCGTCCGACAGACGGGCGAACAATACCGGATACCGGTACACCACCGTACGATCGGACGGTGGCACAACCAAGCCGCCTAACGGGGCTGATGGAGATCGAGATAGGTGGGCTCCACAGAGTATGGTGCCAGTCAGCAGCCGCGCGAGACAATCTGCCCGCAGGCTGAAGGTGAGGGCCGTCTGGATCGAGACCAGAATATCATCACCTGGCGCCGCTCCCAGATCTGATACAACCTGTTCCTCGTTAGACTGGTCAATGGTTAGGCCCACCCTGTTACGATACGCAGCTCGTTAATGAACTGCGTGCCGCCGTATCAGCACCAGCACAGGTTCTGACGGCTGATCAGCCGGCCTGATCCGATAACTCCCGTCATGATCCGTCATACTGCAGCTAAGCTGACCCAGATCGCAATGTGCGGCGCAGTGCCGGCAGTGGCGTCGACGCAGAACTGACAGCCCGTCACAGGGCGAGGTCAGCTGCGCATGGTTTCACGCCCTCCCCCCGGCCTCTCTCCACGCAGCCCGCGCCCTTCCGCACGCACATGCGCCGCATCATCGTCAGACAATTACGCCGCAGCAGTAGCTGCGGTAATGGCAGCAGCAGCCGCGGTGACGGGGCGGATGTCAGACACCGGGGACAAGTGTCGCCGGCCCGCGGCTCAGGTGCGCCTCGCGGGGGTGGAGAGTCCGACCACGCCGCCGCCGCCACCACCGCCGCAGCTGGAGCCTTCAGCCGGATCGATAGGAGGCCGGCCTCGGGGGCGGCTCAGCTAGGCTGGCCGCCGGAGCCGCAGACTTTCACCGCCCGCGCAGGGCTGAGCTGCGACCACGTGGGTCGGCCGGCCATATGGTGCAGCTCCCACCGATAACCGACCGAGGTACCGCCGTGACGTGCTGCCACTCCCACGGCCTGGCCGCGAGCTGACGGCCGGTGAGGAGGACTCCAGACCGGCCGCGACGCCGGACAGTCCGCCTCAGGACCCAGCCACGCCGATTGGAGGTGGAGATACGCCGCGCCGGCCCGCCCGGCGGCCGTCCGTGCAGCGACAAACAACTTGCGCAACGTCCGCCTGACCGGCCGAAATATGCACCTCTGCATATTTCGGACCTTTGCAGCAGCAGCGGCGGTGCCCCGAGCGGCGTCGCCTCCGATTCGTGGAGCACGCCGGGGCCCGGGCGGAGCGGCCGGTGCGTGCCGGGCGTTCGAAAATAACTGGTTATGGTAATGGGCGGGAGGTCGAGCACCGGGGTCGGGCAGCGCACAACAACCCCGGTAATGCGTAGTTACGGATTCGGTTTCGCGAGGCGACAAACACGTGAGCAAATAGAGACGGGCAACATCGTGATCTTTAAGCTTTTTGATGAGTTCATTTTATGTTCGGAATATTTTGATACTGCTTCGATTTTTCGGAAATGTTCGAAAAATGGAGCTGCAAAACCTGCCGTTTTACATGATAGCGTCAGTGACGGGACCAAAGAAATCCGCGATGTATCACCGAGGGTTCAGAACAACTCTTACATCACAGCGAGAGTTGATTTCTAGCACCACAACATAACAGCCCTACAAATTAGACCGGTCATAAATCGGATATTACAAGAGCCCGGTGCTCTCTCTCCCTCTGTGGTTTCGTGAACCCCTCATCCCGGCTGGGAATCTGAGCCGCAAAGTGGCGGTGTTCAGAAGCAGTCTGTCTCGGCCGTGGGGTGTCACAGTGTGGGCGGTACAGAGCAGTCTGTCTGGCCGCTGGGGCCACAGATGGGAGGTTACAAGAGCAGTCTGTTCTGCCGTGGGGCCCACATGTGGGCGGTGCAGAGCAGTCTGTCTGGCCGTGGGGCCACAGTGTGGGCGGTGCAGAGCAGTCTGTCTGACCGTGTGGCCACAGTGTGGGCGGTGCAGAGCAGTCTGTCTGACCGCGGGGACTTACTTGTACAGACGGTGGCCACCCGCTCGGTAGTGGAGTCGGGCGACTGAGGCTCGATCTTGATCAGGTCGATCGGGTTGAAGGTGCGGCCCACCTGCCGCCGCTCTGGCTCCGGCTCTGGCTCCAGCTCCGGCTCTGACATGTCCGAACCACCTGCGGCAGGAGGTAGACAGACGCTGCAGACACGCACCACCGGAGAGGGGACGCCCCGAGCAGCTCTGAAGCCCCGAGTAACTCTGAAGTTAGCAACCCCTTAGCCACCACCAGAGGGAGTAGCATTTTACAGCCCTAGACGATGACAGATTGCTGACCATTACAGGTACTCGCTAGCATACGCAATCCCACAAAATGCCGATGCATGGCGTATGATTGCCTTTCAGCTTCGGATACCCAGCATCCCAGGCACTCACTGAGGTCGTCATCGCCATTGTCGTCAGGGGACATCATCTGGTCTGAGCTGGTGTTGGAGAGCCCGCTGTCGGAGAGCGGCGGCGACGGCGACATCAGGCCCGGCTCACTGACGCTGTTGCCGAACTCTTGCAGGAATGAGTCCAGGTTGTCAAACATGCTGAAGTCACTGCCCTGGGCATGGTCAAACAGACCATCCTCCTGAAACAGAGGTGGACAGTGATGCAACATTTCCACAAGTGTATGGTCAGATGTAAAACAACAGTAAGTGATTACAATAACTGGTTAAATTGGATTCAAAGATAGATTAAAGAAACATTTTCACACCTTTTCAGAAATAACTATCAATGAAATCATGTGCAATTTTCATAAAATACAAAAAAAATACTATGTAGAGCATCCAAAGTCAACTAAAAAAAGAAATTGAAGTTACTTCACTATTATAAATAAATAAATAAATGTACCAAAATAAAATATTAAAATGTATCATGAAACTCCTGCATATGCTACATTAGCATACCTTTGAAGGTTCAATAAACTTGTCTGGCTCTTGCTTGTCAAAAATGTTTTCGGGGAAGTTCTCCAGGTCTAGAGTCAGACTGAGATCATCTTTATCCCTCCTGTTGATTGCAATGTCCGGCAGGAACGGCCCCGGACTGGCAGGGAAGAAGTCCATCCTTGTTCCTGTATCTGGATCTTGTTTCTGATTCAGTCCAGAACCAGTGGTGCACTGGTATTTTCTACAGCTTCACTTTCCACCTCCACTTCCCTGAATATTAAAATACTTCTTTCAGACACAAACTCCCGACACAGATGCCACCAGCACGACACACCCTCGCACACCCACCCCACGTAGGACCAACGACACGAATGATTACAGGCCGCTGCGCATAGCGAGGGGAGGAGAGGGGCGGGGTATTCCAAACTGACGTCACGCCCAGTGATGGTGCCCGCAGGCAAATGCTGTGCCGTTAAGCCGGCGAGTCCTTTACAGGTGCATTACAGCGTATTCGGGGAGTATATCGGTGTGAAAAGCTGATAGGCAAATGAAGATCAAGTTTACCCACGCTATGGATATACAAACGTTAGTGAAAATGGCTAAAATACACCAAAATAACTCACCATTTGCAGCTGTCGACGTGGCCGCAGCCGCCGTGGCCGCTGGCTTAGTGCCAAAAGAATGCCAGATAGTTTGTTTCTAGTTAAAGAGGCTTGGAAGGACTAAGGCGAAAAATAATACTAGATTTAAGCTGAGAATCGAGTAGAGTGGTTTTAGTTCAGTTGTCAATTTGATCCAGTTTATGGATGATTCCCTATTTTTAAGAAAGTTTTTATTCCAAAACTTTTAATTTGATCCCTAGTAAAAGCGTATGAAATTCGCTCATTAGTAAAACCACGGATTATTATAGATTCCTACTAGCAATCTGGCAATCTCATTTTTGTCAAACATGACGCTTCTGCGACAGACATTTGCCGAATAAAGAGTTTGCGATAGGATTGCATCTTTTATTTGCACGTGCATGATGAAACATATGTGATTGTTCGTCATCTTTCATTCGTTACCTTGTTTTATTGGCCACTCACTTCGCACCGATGTGGTGGGATCGTATGTTGTGACTACTTATACAGACCTTGGTTGTGACAATTTGATTTAGCGTATTCGTTAATACTGTGTTGAGAGCAAGTGGAGCTTAACCTTATATCAGGGCACAAGGTAGGTACCTACTCTTCATCCCAATATTGCTGTGCTTGGTATGTATGTTGTATTGTAAAAACAACAAACCATCCACAAAACAGTGGCTATTATGGTTCTGAGTCAAATGGTGGTTAAAAGGAACAAGAATGCTGGTTAAAATCAGTTACACAACTAAACTAAAACTAACCTAAACATGACACACAGTGCAGTGAAAAGCCTGGCATCTCATCAGGTCACATGGTTGGAATCGAGCAGTTGGATCTTGAGCGCCCTTTTGAATCGTCCCACGGACAAAATGCACATGTCAGGCGGCAGCGAGTTAAGCCGGTGAGCGGCTCAATATGCAAATCGTCTTTTGCCAGCCTCTGTTCGCACTCTTGGCAGAGACAAGAGATGGTCCTGTGGTTTGCCTGCTGCAGTCAGGCCGTTCACAGTTTGCAGTAAACAGGTCTGCAAGATATTTACCGGCTGGCCAGTACTACATAATTTTTCTGGAGTAGTGCACAGGGTCTGATAGTGGGAGAGACTAGGATCGTACAAGCCACCTAAGTGAATCACGCACACCTGACACTTGGTCATATTTCCGATTTACAGAGCATGACTGAGCCAACAAAGTTAATTCCAGCTTCTGAAGATGCGAAGGGAATTTTTGCGTGAGCCATTGCCGCAAACAACAAACAAAAAACACCATATATTGCTGTGTGTGTTCAGTTATAGTTACCATACCTGGTTATAGTGACCAAACCTGCATGCCATTGACTCAGGAAAATTGCTTGGCTGAGCCAGGGTCTTATAAGCAGGAAGGTGCTCTGCACATACATGGGATGGCCGGAGCTTGCAGGTCATGTATGCTAATGTGGATGGTCTTCCAAATAAGATGGACGAGCCTCTGTTATGGGTTAAATATTTGGAACCAGATATTATTGTACTAACAGAGTGTGTACCCAATACTCAGTCCAGGCCACTCACACTTTCTTGTTTTATGGTAGGGGACCACTATTTTCCCTACCTCAACTTTATCCCAAGTTAAGCAAATCTGGGAGTGTCTGGCAAGCGTGGAATAGTAATTATTGTGAGACAAGGACTGAACCCTGCTGAAATCTCAATCACAGGAATTTGTCAATCATCACTATGGCTGAAAATCAAGCTGGTTCATGGCAAAGATCTAGTCCTGGGGGCTTACCACAGCCCAAGTGGTGAGGGCCACCAAACAACAGATGCTCTCTGTAAGCTGTTGGAAACAGTCTACCTCAGCAATCCAGCCAGCCTTGTTATAATGGGAGATTTTAACTTTAGAGAAATTAACTGAAGGCTGAGCACATCAGTAGCACCTGAAAGTCACTATAGGTACTCACAAGTTTATCCGTGCTATACAGGACTGTTTTCTTATACAGCATGTTGACACACCAACCCACTTCATGCCGAACAAGGCGGCAAGTACCCTAGATTTGATTTTCTCATCTGCAAAAGGTATGGTAGCAGATTCACAGCATTGCCTACCTATTGGAAACAGACACCATGACTGTCAGAGCTTAACACTCTGGTGCTATGTTGAACCCTCTAAGAGAGGCACCCAAGCCATGATTTATGAGAAAGCAGACTTTGCATCCATGATCCAAGCAGTCACAGACTCAGATATTGCCAAAAGCCTACAGATTTGTGATATGCATGCAGGCTGGGACACATTAAAAGGGCTTCTAAAAAGTATTGAAGAGAGGTATATCCCCCTGAAGACTCTACCAAAGAAGAAGCGCCACCCCTACAGTAGTGAGCATCTTCTCCAAGTCAAGAGGAATAAACTAAACTCTATGCTAAGTACAGATGTTCAGGAAATAGTAATGACAAGCTGCTATTCAAGAGAGCAAAGAATACCCTACGGAACGTATGTACGTATGTACTATTCAAATTATTTCGCCCAGGGTCCATTCGCAAGCCATGGGTGACAGTAAGAAACCTTTTAGCGAACCGTCTCTGCGCGGGAGATGTCACCAAGGCGCTGAACGTGTCAAGAAAGCGCATAAAAACGGTCCGAGACATGCTGAATCAGAGAGGAAATTTTGCGAGCCAAACGTCAGGGAAGGAAGAGAGAAAACAAAAACACTGAGACCATTCAGAAGGTGAAAAGGGTCATCAGAGCGAATCCGAGAAGAACGATGGCGAGGTCCAGCGATCTTCACAGATGCCAACGAGAAGATCAACAGGGAGTTGCTGGAGCAGCACGTCTGGCCCTGGATTCGTCGTGCGTACCCTGACGGCAAGTACGTGTTCCAGCAGGACGGTGCCCCTGCACACACGACCGATAAATATTAAGAGTTTCTGAAGTCAAAGATGACGAACGTCAGGACACTGGAGTTGTGGGCCCGGTCATCACCCGACCTCATCCCCTTGAACTCCTCAACCTGGGCGCGTTTGGAGGCCGAGATGTGCAATGTCTCTCACCCAAACCTGGAGTCGCTGAAGGAGTGAAGTCTGCCATACGGAGGTACTGGCACATCATGGACAGGCACTACATCCAGCGTGTCTGGAGTGCTTCCAGGTCTCGTGTGGAGAGAGTGATTGAGACTGAGGGTGACTACATTGGGTAGCTGCAGACGTGATGACCTGGTGTTTTGTCTTGAGAAATAGATGGAATGGGAATAATTATGTCTTTTGATTTGGAGCAGATCCTCTCAGATGTCATAAGCGTTACCCTAATTTCGGCGGAATCTGTAGACCAAAAACGCTTTGATTTAGCTGAGCACCAAAATTTTACTGTTTGACACTATTCTTGGAAAATTGACCCTGTCAGAAGTCTGTACACACTACACAGCAATGTATTGTTAACATAACTTTGCTTATCTCTTCCAGGTGACCATGGAGAAAGCGATGGGTGATATGAACATTTGTAAGTATATGAAGCTATTGGGTAACAAGGTGCTGTTATTAGGTTTAGGTTTAGGATTGTGGACTAAGGGTAGACTAGATCTATTTGGGTGTCCCTGTCCAGTTCCACGTCCTGGTTGGAAAATGAATGGTTAGGACTAGTTCAGGTTCACAGCACTGTATTGTATTGTATTGTATTGAAAGTCATAATATTTTAACTTGTTGGATTCACATTACAGTAGTTTACCTGTGCTTGCATCTAGTCTGTATTTTGTTATCAAAATTGATTTCTGAGACCAGAGCACATGTCAAGAAATCCTCACCAGCAGCAGCAGCAGCTTCATTCTTGCTGATTTTTTCAAGTTTCAAGTTCAAGTCCTATATAAAAAAAATGAATTTGAATTTGATTTGAACAGTCATGGTGCTTTATTGTTTTTATGTTGTTTTTTACTTCCATCCCATTTACTTATATGGTGATGGTGCTTCCTAATGTTTGTTTAACCCAGTTTTTTGTTTAAATAAATCGCTGTTAGCCTGGATTTTCTTCATGTCACTCTGTCCTGGAACGTGCTAAAGATATACAATTACATTTATTGAACTCACAGATGAACAAGAAATAAACGAATGAATGATCAGCACCACCGCATTTGGCTTTGTTAAACAACTGGTATTGGCTCCCGAATCCATCAACTGGATGGCTGGCACTCACATTTTGATGAGAGCTGGCTTTACAGTGTATTGTGCGTACTCGTTGCTTTTGATGAGACCTGGCTGTACAGTGTACTTCTGTGCGTACTCGTTGCTTTTGATGAGACCCGGCTCTACAGTACTACTGTGCGTACTCGTTACAGCGGAGATGTACACCTCAGAGAAGAGCGGCTCGGACGAGACCGGCCAGGGCACGGCAGAGGCGCCCTTCAAGACGGTGCTGCGCGCCCATGCATCACGTCGGCAAGGAGCCGTTCCCCGCCATCCTGGTGGACGCCAAAGAGGAGGGAAAGGTAGGACGACACCACTGACGCTGAGCGATCTATCTCGAGCGTGGCAAGGGGAGATACTTCCAGCTAAAAAGAATGTGTTAAACGTGAATGTGTTAAACGTGTACAATTCAGTATGTGAGGGCCTTGGTATATATCATGGTCTGAAAAACATGTCAATCGAAAAAATAAACCAAAATTGAAAGGTTGCGACTGCTATTTTGCGTTATTTTGTCATATGTATCTGGAAGTAATTTCATGGCTACCTATTGCAAACCTAATTCATGATGGTTTGTACTCTATACTGTTGTGTTCTGACGCTTTTTCTTCACAAAATGGCATACATATTGTGGGTAATTCTCTTATTTTGTCCAATATTACAGTACAGTTGAATTTGATTCCAAATTGAGCGAAGTAGTTAGTCAATGGGCTGGTGCGGTGCAGGTTATTGACAGGTGTAAGCTCTTTGCCAACCAGACAAGTTGGCATATTAAACCAAATAGTATTTGGTACTAAATGTCATGCTCATATTGTTGCGTTCCCCCTCGGCCTGTCTCCAGGCCCCTATCGACACCCCGTGTCTGTCGGCTGCGTTAGACTCTCACCTGGCCGAGTACTCCTATATCGGCGGCCACGCGCCCAGCCGGCTGGACCTCCGCGTGCACTGCCATCTAGCGGAGGCGCCACAGGCTCAGCCTCACGTGGCGCGGTGGTGGCGCCACGTGCGCTGTCTGTCGGCAGAGACGGCCGGCTGGCCGGCGGGAGATGAGTCGGTACTCTCCCGGCTGGGTGTGGACCGGCTACTGGGACAGGTGGGCCCCATCTCTGCGGCTCAGCTTGTGATAGCGGCAACCCTCTCTTTAACCTCTCTTCGTCCTGCCTTGCTGCACTCTAGTGCACTGCATAATGCATATAGCTTTAATTTAGGCATGCTTTTGTTTAGTGCATCTTACAAGCCAATGATTTCGCTTGTATCCCTTTTGCAGATGTATGGGCGTTTTCATCGATGTAGCCTGGATACCTAAATAATATAACGGTGACACGTTCGCGTTTTGTTTTTGGTATGGGTGGGAAGCTGGAACTTCAGTAACATTACTGCATGGCTTTTGCACTGACGACTTTTCAGGATAGTTGCGCTGCCCTGCTTTCATTGTTACTATCGTAATTTCCACCTAAAGACATAATTCGTTTTGGGGAAGCTGGAATGCTGAAGCTTTGAAAAGAGGACGGTCCCTCGTCGTTTTTTGGGCCCGCTATTTTTTACCACATTAGTGATGCGTTACATTTAGCTCCTGGAATGTATTTTGGTACAACCTAAGACGAAAACCGAGGTTCACGAAATTCACTGACACGTGATAAATGCGAAAAGAAATGAAGCATCGACCGGCTTCTTTCAGGCCATTGTGACCTATCTTGTCCGCATCATTCTATATCATCTGATCCCCAAAACTGCATTGCCTAAATTCTTCAATGCGATTATGAAAGTCACTAAGTAGTTTGGGCAATGAGCATATATTTAGCTGAATACCGATGTTGATACTCTGGACCTAAACGTGCTAGCTTCTCAGTTATCACCCACCCCAGCTTGGCTATGGGCATTTCAGAAAGCTTACTTAACTGACTCTGTGTCGCATGTGTCAAGTGTCTTTGTTTACTTTTTTCGTGAGTGTTGTTTGATTTCACGTGAATCTTGTGGCTTTGAATCATAAGATACTCTTTTGCATTTGCATTTCTCTCATCGATTTCTGTGAAAAGGTTGCTATATTTTTATGGTTAATTTGGCTTTGTACCGCTCCGATATCTGCAATGTCGAGACCATACCAACCCTCCGCCGTTCTCGCAGAAATTCGAGCCGGTCGCCAAGTCGCAGTTGAAAAAGGTGCAGAAGATATGGCAGCGCGAGATGAACAAGGCGGCCGAGCGCGCCAAAAAGGAGGCCGAGGATGCCGAAAAGCGCGCCAAGAACCTGGAGGAGGCGCGTAAGGTGACGATCGCGGAGGACCCCAGCTGGCCCAAGGCGGTGCGTGTGAAGATCAGCGAGACGGAGAAGCACCGGGACACCCGGGTCAAGGTGTACGGCTGGGTGCACCGGCTTCGCAAACAGGGTGAGAGATGACGCCGCCACGGTGAGAGATGACGCCGCCACGGTGAGAGATAACGGCGCCGAAGGTGCCAGGCACTGGTCAAGGCGTGGTGCTCTGACCGTGTGTGTTGTGTGTCTGAACTCTGAAATGGTACCGGTCACAGATTTGGGTACCCCTCTAGACGTGCGTTTCGCAGACCCCCTCCGTCAGGCACGCGTATGTATACCTGACTGTCACCTCGGTCCGCAGGCAAGGCGATGGTGTTCTTGGTGCTGCGGGACGGCACCGGCTTCCTGCAGTGCGTGCTCACCGACCGTCTGTGCCACACGTACGAGGCGCAGGTGCTCTCCACCGAGTCCTCCGTCTGCCTCTACGGCACCGTCAAGGCGCTGCCCGAGGGCAAAACGGTACGTGGACGCCTGGCATAGTGCTGCCCGTATGTATGGTATGTGTTACTGAGACGGTTGAGGGATCCAAGGCCCTATATACTAAGTACAGTCGTGAAGCAGCGGTGGTCAAGGCTGGCGATATGCATTTTTTTCCTGTAATGACCTCACGTCAAGTGCTACTGTATAAAGGGAAGGAAGGGACCAGACAAAGGAAATAAATACTTTGACTTCAACAAGGGGATTTGGCAGTAAAAAAGGCCGACCAATGGCGGCTATGGGGTGACACCCCCTGGAAGGATCTGTGTTGGTGTGACACTTTTGTTGTATGTCATCGGCTGCGCTCGCGTTGTACACCTCTGGTATGCTTCCAGTTACTCGAAAGGGTACATTAATGACCTTTACTTAAGGTAAATACTTAAGGTAAATATTATGACTTGCCTCTGCGACCATACACTCTATGGTCTATGCTCTGCGACCGTACACCTTCCCCATATCTGGCCGTACAGTGACCGTGTGTTGTGCATGTGGGGCAGGCGCCGGGCGGTCATGAGATGCAGGTGGACTACTGGGAGCTGGTGGGACTGGCGCCGCCTGGTGGGGCTGACGCCATTCTGAACGAGGAGGCCAACCCGGACGTCCAGCTGGACAACCGACACATTATGATCCGCGGAGAAAACGTCAGTGATGCGAAACCCACGGGGAGCCATATCATATTGTATCTTTGTGGTCAATGAAAGTAACTGGTGTTGTTGTCAAGGGTCAGTCTGGTTTGTCTTCATTAACATGTGGAGGAAGCTGGTTAAGCTACCCACTTCTTGATAATGTGCCTTCCTTCCTACATGTATTTTAAGACTTGTATGTGTTCTGAACAGTTCTGTGTCGCTTCATGTCCGTGTGTCTTTTGGCGCACCCTGTGTCACCTGCGGAGCGCTGTGTTTCCTTATTCACTGCGTTACTGTTTCGGCAGACTTCCAAGGTGCTGAAGATGCGCTCAGTGCTGACGCAGGCCTTCCCGGGAGAGCACTACTTTCACCCGGCTACTTAGTGCTGACCCACCGCCCACGCTCGGTGGAAACCCAGTACGCCGCTGGTCAACTGGATGTTCATTCGGGAGATGGTCATCCGCAAAGGATGACGACCTGTCATTTAGCAATAACATTTTTTTTAGGGGGATGAGTTCCTTAATGGCGCGCCCTACTTTTTTGCATCGAAAACAAAACAATACACCTCACCACCTAACCGTTGGATCTAGATCAGATTGCATATTCTGGTTCGGTGGTCAGGAAATAGGATTTTCACACTTTCGGTACATGCATGCAGCCTAGAGTGTCTGCAAAAAGCTTATCATGGATTTGACACTGGGGAAGCTTATTATTAAATGTAATGAAAATACCTGCGCCTAATGCAGATCCTTGTGGGATGCCGCGCTAACCTGGAAGCAGGTCCGGTTTGCTCACCACCACGTGTTGAGTGTGCCCTGTCAAAGAGGTTGTGCTCCACCAAGACTACCTCCAATTCATAGATCGTAGATCTGAGTCCTTGGTGCAGAACAGAATCAATCGAAAGCCTTCTTGAAGTCAATTTGGATCGATTCTACTTACCTTTGTATTGTGTTAGGAGAATCTAGTCATCCAAACATGTGACGAGTTGGGTGGTCCATCACGTTTTTAGTAGGAAACCGTGCTAGACATTGTTAAGTTAACTCAGATTTATCAGGTATTCGGCGTATTTAGTATCACGGGCTACTTCGAGCACCTTGGAAAGTGTGAGTTCAGACCAATCCGCTATTGGCCCCACCGGTTCAGGTGGTCGGAAGGATCTTGCTTGTTGTTGTCAAATGTGTAGGTTTAGTCAACACACGTTCCAGTTATGTAGTTGGCACACATTACTGTACTTCATGTACAATTTGATTGTATTCATGCCCTCGAATTCCCCATATCAAGTCTATGGGCGTCACATCACCTGAGAAGTTAAGTCCAAATCAACATCATCCCCATACCCAGTTCACTTAGCGAGGTCGGTAATGGAAGTAGACAAACCACCACCAAGCACTAATGCTGGCTAACTTTCTGTGCGTCGATGCAACCATCAACTCTGCTGTACCATTGTCAATAATGTGATCTTCATGTGTCGTGCCGTCTTGGCAGGTGGAAGGCGGATCGACGCTGTTCAAGTTCAACTATTTCGGCGAGGAGGCGTATCTGACGCAAAGCAGTCAACTCTATCTGGAGACGGCCATCCCGGCACTGGGCGACGTCTTCTGCATCGCTCAGAGCTACCGTGCCGAGCAGAGTAGAACCCGGAGGCATCTGGCCGAGTGAGTACACGTGTTAGAGCTACCGTGCCGAGTAGAGTAGCTCATACAGGCAGTTGGTCGAGTAAATACACATTACACAGCATAGCTACCGTGCCCAGGAAAATAGAGTCCGCAGACCTCTGACAACGGTCACCATGTTTGGCGACAGGTACACGCACATAGAGGGCGAATGTCCGTTCATCACGTTCGATGACCTGCTGGACCGCCTGGAGGAACTTATCTGTGACGTGGTCGACCGCGTCCTCAAGTCGCCGTTCAAGGACATCGTCTACGAGCTGAACCCGGTTAGTGGATGGCTGTGCCGCTCCGCTTCCGTTCATCGCGCATACAATTATCTGTCTACCAGTGCACTATAGTGTGATGTCTTAAGTCTTTTATATTAACCTATCCTAGAGGATAGCGTTGATCATTTGGTTCCACCGAATGTGTTTGTCGTCAGTATGGTGTTTTGGTTTCTTGATTTGGATGTGGGAACACCTTGGAGGTCGACCTTGCATAATGGTTTAACTGTGTTGTCACGCCTCTGGGTGCCACTTCTGTAGGACTTCAAACCGCCGAAGCGACCGTTCCGCCGGATGGACTACGCCGACGCCATCAAGTTCCTCAAGGAGAACAACATCACCAAAGAGGACGGCACGTTCTACGAGTTCGGAGAGGACATCCCGGAGATGCCGGAGCGCAAGATGACGGACTTGATGCACGAGCCCATCATGCTGTGCCGTTTCCCCTACCAGATTAAGTCGTTCTACATGGCCAAGTGCCCCGAAGACCCACGGCTTACTGAGTCGGTAAGACGCCTGCTTGACGCGAGAATATGTATTGATGCTAGTACCTAGAATAAATGTATTCGTGAATGTGGTTGGATATTGCTTTGAACAGCGGTATGTATCTCTGGCACTTCACTTTACCTTTTGCTTTGTTGATACGAGCTGATATCGAGATGGGGTGTACTGACCCCTGACGTCCGTTGATTGCCCCATCTGTTGACCCTGTTCATGTGGTTGTCCTGACCCCTGACGTCCGTTGATTGCCCCATCTGTTGTCCCTGTCCAGGTGGATGTTCTGACCCCTGACGTCCGTTGATTGCCCTATATGTTGTCCCTGTTCAGGTGGATATTCTGACCCCTGACGTCCGTTGATTGTCCTATCTGTTGTCCCTGTCCAGGTGGATGTTTTGAGGTGGATGTTTTGACCCCTGACGTCCGTTAATTGCCCCATCTGTTGACCCTGTTCAGGTGGATGTTCTTACCCGTAACGACCGTTGATTGCCCCATCTGTTGTCCCTGTCCAGGTGGATGTTCTGACACCTGACGTCCGTTGATTGCCCCATCTGTTGTCCCTGTTCAGGTGGTTGTCCTGACCCCTGACGACCGTTGATTGCCCTATCTGCTGTCCCTGTTCAAGGTGGATGTTCTGACCCCTGACGTCCGTTGATTGCCCTATCTGTTGTACCTGCTCCAGGTGCGATTGTTCTGACCCCTGATGTCCGTTAATTGCCCTATCTGTTGTCCCTGTTCAGGTGGATGTTTTGACCCCTGACGTCCCTTGATTGCCCCATCTGTTGTCCCTGTCCATGTGGATGTTTTGACCCCTGACGTCCGTTAATTGCCCCATCTGTTGACCCTGTTCAGGTGGATGTTCTGACACCTGACGTCCCTGACCTCTGACGTCTGTTGATTGCCCCATCTGTTGTCCCTGTTCAGGTGGTTGTCCTGACCCCTGACGACCGTTGATTGCCCTATCTTGCTGTCGCAGTTCAGGTGGATGTTCTTGACGCCCTGCGTCACGTTTGATTTGTCCTATTATTTGTCCTTGTCAGGTGGATGTTCTGACCCCTGACGTCCGTTGATTGCCCCATCTGTTGACCCTGTTTAGGTGGTTGTCCTGACCCCTGACGTCCGTTGATTGCCATATCTGTTGACCCTGTTCAGGTGGTTGTCCTGACCCCTGACGTCCGTTGATTCCCCTATCTGTTATCCCTGTCCAGGTGGATGTGCTGATGCCGAACGTCGGTGAGATTGTCGGCGGGTCGATGCGTATGAGTGACCTGGCAGAGCTGGAGGCTGCCTTCAAGGAGCAGGGCATTCCTTCAGAGCCCTACTACTGGTACAAAGACCAGGTGAGCAACATCAGCTGTATTTCACCTTTGCACAGGGTTGCGCCGGTGTCACCCACACTTAGTACACTCGCTCGTTGGTCGAGTGAAATCGTTTTTCGCATTGTCCTCGCGTATATCACATTGATAATCGTGATTGTCGTTGCGAGCTTGGTGATTTACGGATAGATACATTCGTGCATGAACCAGTTGTGCGTAGATGCTTTTTGTCTGTTAAATGTGTGTCGCTTATAAAACAGAGAAACGTTTTCCTAAGCCACATGCATCTCCACATTCCGATATTATCCATAACCCGAAATAGTATGCACGTTGGTAAACTGTTCAGTGTTCATCTATCACGATCTCCTGAGAGCTAATTTTGCCCAGTATTTTATCAGCCCACAAGTTGTAAATGCATACAAGTGATATTGAGTCCTAAGCGTCGGCATTGCTGTGTTTAGTACGTTATGCGTTCTCTCCCTAACTCTGGTAGACTGTTTGACACGCCGTACGCCCGTCGAAGCATACACTTCGCCTCCGTTTCCCCTTACAACGTGACTCTGACATGCGCCTATGGTCGTTGCAGCGGCTGTACGGTACGACGCCGCACGGCGGCTACGGTCTGGGCCTGGAGCGGCTGCTCTGCTGGCTCCTCAACCGGTACCACATCCGCGAGGTGTGTCTGTACCCGCGCTTCACCGGCCGCTGCAGGCCCTGAGCGGCCCGCCGCGCACCCGCACCAAGTCAGCACTGCTTTATTTATCCCGCCGTCCCGCACAAGTCTGGCTGCCACTCTCGTTGGGACCTGGTGGGGAATACATTTGGATTAGAACACACGGGTCTTTTCATGGACAGGAGTAGAGGACAGGTCGAGTGCTGGTGAGTATCCTCGCCTTCAGTGCTCCCTGAGATCACGTCTGCCTTTCCTGGTATCTCCCCTGGCGTTTCGTCGTGTCGTGGTGATGACATGGCTTCCTCGACGGCTCAGCGTCTACTGTCTGTCCGCTCAGTAGTAAGGCCGGTCGACAAAGTCTGAAGTAGACACCATCGAGCCGGCCTCCTCGGCGCTGGACACGCTGCCCACACTGCTGTGCTCGCTGCGGCTCTCCGGTGGCTCGCTGCGGCTCTCCGGTGGCTCGCCGCCCCGGCTGAGGCTGCGTCGGCGGCGCGTTTCTGCCGAGCGGGCGCGGTCGGAGAGCGCCGAGTCGGACCGCTCGTGCCACTCCTGCGAGTTGGCCACCTCCGAGAGCGTGATGTCCGAAGGGGGACACGGAGCGCTGCTGCTGCTCGGGCGAGCCGGGCCGCGATCCGGACGCCGCCGCGCGCACGTCCACTGAGGAGCGCGAGGCCGGCTGACGCGGCGGAGTCTCGACGGCGCCGGCCGCCTCAACCGAGCGCGACTCGGTCAGGCTGGCGGCCTCCTCCGTCTCGTCCGCCTCCTGGTGGGCGTGCCAGCCGGTGACGGCGCGTCGCACCTGGCGGAAGCGCTCGTGCGCCGAGCTGGCGCCCTCGCCGCCGTCCACCACGGTGATGTTGCTGCGCGACTCCTCGACGATGGTGTCGAGCATCTGTTGCAGTCGGTCGTCGCTCTCGTCGGCCGGGTCGGCCGGGCCTGGCGTCAGCGTGGTGTGCATCATGAGCGTCTGGCCGGCGCGGCTGTCCACCACCACGAAGCGGGCCTGGTCGGAGCCCGGCTCCAGCACTAAGTAGCCGGCCACGGGTAGCGCCTCGTAGCCGGCCGGCAGATCCTCGACGGGTGGCGGCACGGTGGCCGGTGCCGGCAGCGCAGCGGCGTCCGACGGCGGCGCGGAGGGTAGTGTGGTGCCGCTGGCCGACAGCGGACTGGTGTCGGCGGCGGCGGCGCGTTGGCCGGCGATGTTGCTTCGCAGGGCCGCCAGCGAGTCGTACTCGAGAGGCAGAGGGTGCGAGACGGCCTCCTGAGACCGGCTGCCGGACAGATACAGATACAGTTACCGTCGGCCAGCTGCCTCCCGAACTCGGAAAACAAATTTGCAATCGACACTCAATACTAAATAAACTGATCCTCTGCACCAACTTTGAGGTCGGACGCCTCCAAAGTTGATGACAGCGCGGTGGGATGCATGAGTTGTTGGGAGTTTTTAAGTCAAATGGGATGCCATGAAAATAGAAGAAGGTTGAAGCGCTACTGGCTGAGTTTGGAAAGGACGTCAGCTGACAAACTATGGTGTTAACCGAGAGCTGAAGCCCATGCAAAGGAAGCACCACGACCTAACAAGGATTGGGAGGGAATCCTAACCATGGATGCCTCGCTGACAACATTATCACTGGCTTCAGACAAAACCAGTGACTCGTTCAACTGCGAAGTCATGCGTCAAGTCATTGCCACCTATACGGACCTGGACGTCCAGTGGTGCTGCGGCCGACTGCTCGGGTGGAGCGGCGCGATGTCCAGGTTAGAGACTGTCTGCACTGTCGACTGAGCTAGTCCGCCACCGGGGCCGCCCAGCCCCTGCCGCAGCTGGGACGTCTTCCCCGGACGGAACCGAATCTGCTGTCGGTAGCTGGGGGGTACACAGTGCCTGGTTTTAGTGATATTCTAATACGGAATAAGGCTAGGTCACTCAAATTACCAGCCAGCACAGGCGAGACCAACTGGTAGTTGAACCAGACGAACCGACATTACCAAACAGGAGCAAAAAGGATTACTTTCATCGCCACAGTGCAGTGGCGCCCCAGCCGTAAGCGGCACGTCACACAGGGAGTCCCGATGGTGTCGACGGCGTCCCAGCAGCGAAAAACGGCACCCAATGGTCGGCCTCCTCACCTGGGCGGCATGTCATGGATGCTGATGTAGCCGAAGATTGGGCCGCCGAGGCCGACCTGCTGCGGCATCAGTTGCTGGGGCGCGTCGCCGCTGTCCGGCGTACCGTCCGCTGTGTATACCGGGTGTCACGGATTGGTAGTTAATCCACAGCCGACTCGGTCACTGCGACTCTACATACAGACACATAGTGATGAGTCCATAGCTCAACTCACTGCTGGCGGCAGCACAGTGGTTCTAACCACAACTCCAGTCTCGACCGAGCCTAGCGCCAACCAACGTCGACGGTCCATTGCCTTCAGTGTTCGCCAGTACTGAGCAAAAATTATCCCCATGACCGGTGACAAATAGAGTAGCCGGGATGCCGGGCGTTCAGTCGAAATGCACTCACCTTGTTCCCTGCGGCGCAGTGCCAGCGGCAGGGCGAACAACACACAGGCCGCAGCAATGACGACCGCTCCACACAGCACAAACGCCAGGTCATACGAGCCCAGTCTCTCACGTATCATGCCTGAGGACAAACGCCAGGT
>VOPJ01005829.1:0-32772 GCA_014673585.1 Semibalanus balanoides
CTCGCCTATGCGACGAGGATAGTGCATGAAACTGAATATGTGCCATCTACTCACTCTCATATATCGGACTATATTGCATTCTCCCTGCAGCGTCCCCAATCCGTTCTTCGATCGGCGGTGGCGACCGGTCGGCGACATCAAAGCGGCCGGAAGTACTCAGCTCCTCACCGCCCCGGGGGCAGATGATGGATGACCCCCCCCTCCACGGGGTGAGCGAACAGGGTCAAAATGGAGGATGAACGGACCCGAACCACGAAACGGAGCCATGGAAAGATGAAGATCCGCTGCAGGGAAGAAGAGACAAGGGACCGGATAAGGAAGCAACTTCTCCAATATCAGATCGTTTCTGCGCACGATGCTGGTAGATGAACTAAGCAAAGGTCCAAGGCAAACATCGCAATGCATAGGTTAAATCACACACATCAATGCACGTGCAAAAGCAAAAATAAATACTTTCAAGCTAGCAACTATCAATCCCACGTTTCGTTTGGCTAAAACTGGAACTAGGTAGCAGACATGGGACGTTTTGGCCTTTAAATGAAATATCTGGACTAAATTTAACAAACAAAAAACGAAGTTGGGAAAACTTCCATTAATGTCCCACACAGCAAAGTCATTCATTATCTTGAGGAGCGGCTCGAAAGCTGAAACTACCAAGCTTTTGCCATCCACGTTATTTTTCTCGTCTGTTGGTGCTCATTTATCACAGATGCCGACTTTTTAAATCCGCTCCCGCTCGTTATGCCTCACATATTTTCTCAAACTGCTAAGCTGCGTTAGCGAGAGTATGTGCTCCTCGGAAACCCCACAATCCTCGCTTAGTGGGGCATCCGCTATGGTGGTCTCCGAAAAGAATGCCATCCCTCGGAATAAATGTCAAATCAGTTACCAGTCAGAAGCAGTTGCATCTCAATTTGAATGTCGGAAGTAGCCATGGTCCATAGCCATGGTGGTACTTCATATTTTATTTTTTCATCCGGGTCGGCCTTTCGCCATGTTCCGGGAGACTATGGTGCCGGGGAGGGGGAGGGGCCTGGGGTTGACTCCCCCTGGGGATTCCCTCCTCTCGGAGCCTGGGGATTTGATCCGGGGCTATCCCCGGAACCGGCACCCCGGGAATCGAACCCGGGGCCGCTGCGTGGCAGTCCGAAGACATATGGTGGTACTTCACGCACAACCATATGTGCATGAAGTACCACAACTTCAGCCTTGACCAGCTCTGATGGCTGGTGATTTTTGACTGCCGGTGTCCAGTGACGGTCGCAGACAGCAGCGGCGTATTGACAGAGCTGATATTGACCGGAGAGCCAATATCAGCTCACTCGGACTAGGATCAGTTTCACCACGACTCGGTCATCCAGTTCAGAACTTCTGATGCAGCTGACCAGAGCCAAGGTTCCGTCCATCGCCGATCATAGCGTCGGCGCCACGATGGTCCATATTGCCGCAGTGACGGAGCGGCGAGTAGACCGTATCGATCACGTCGGCTGGTGTCTCATTCTTGCCGCGTCGCCCGCCGCTCTGATTGAGTCTCGCCAATCGGTGTCCGTCGCTCTGAGGCGGCCAGTGGAATCGGCAGTCGCGACTCTGAAGCGGCCAGTGGAATCGTCAGTCGGACCTCTGAAGCGACCATTGGAATCGGCAGTCACGCCTCTGAACCGACCATTGGAATCGGCAGTCGGACCTCTGAAGCGACCATTGGAATCCGCAGTAGCGCCTCTGAAGCGACCATTGGAATCGTCAGTCGCACCTCTGAAGCGATCATTGGAATCCGCAGTCGGACCTCTGAAGCGACCATTGGAATCGTCAGCCGGACCTCTGAAGCGACCATTGGATCGGCAGTCGCATTCTGACAAGGACATTGGATCGGCAGTCGGACCTCTGAAGCGACCCATTGGAATCGGCGTCACGGCTCTGGAAGCGACCATTCGGAATCCGCAGTCGGCTCTGAAGCGACATTGGATCCGGTGGCTCTGAAGAGACCAATTGAAATGGCAGTCCACTCAGAAGCGCATTGGAATCCGCAGTAAAGCGCTTGGAAGGACATTAGGAATGGAGTCGCGCCTAAAGCGACATTGGGGATCGTGCAGTCGCGCTCTGAAGCGACCATTGGATCGGGCAGTCGCATCTCTGAACGCGACATTGGAATCGGCAGTCGCGACTCTGAAGCGAACATTGGAATCGGAGTCGCGCTTGAGCGACATTGGATCGGAGTCGCATCTCTGAACCGACCATTGGAATCGGCAGTCGCGACTCTGAAGCGACCATTGGAATCGGTAGTCACGCCTCAAACGTCCGCCCAACCGACAAGGTAGTCTCGTTTCGCTGCAAACCACCGCCGGCTAACGGAGCCGGCAGGCATCACAGGGTTTAGAAGCAGGACAAACGTTTACTGCTGGGCTCGGAGTGGGTGTACTCAGCTGGGCTCAGAGTGGGCGTAGTTGGGCTCGGAGTGGGCGTAGTTGGGCTCGGAGTGGGCGTAGCTGGGCTCGAAGTGGGTGTAGTCTGCTGGGCTCGGAGTGGGCGTAGTTGGGCTTCGAGTTGGAGTACTCAGCTAAAAATATGTCCGCATAATATAAACATATCCGTGTCATTGCGAATCGGGTAGTGTGGAAACTAATCCGCCAGATACCTCTGCGCGCCGGTCCGGTTGGATTCACCTGCGGCCGGCCCGCGGGGGCTCAACTTACTCTATTATACTTAACTTACCCCGTTCTTCCCTACTGGGATCAGTGATGTTTGCTGAACAAACCTTAAGAAACCAGACACGCACACGCACACGCACCCCCCCCCACACACACACGCACACGCTCACGCACACGCTCACGCACACGCACACGCACACGCTCACGCTCACGCTCACGCTCACGCTCACGCTCACGCTCACGCTCACGCTCACGCTCACGCACGCACACGCACACAAACACACACACACACCAGAGTAACGGTTAGAGCTTGGCAGAAATTCATGGAACTTTAAATTTCCTGATCTGCGAGAGAAGCTGAACCAATGCATGGGTCTTCAATCTTCCTTCAAACTTCGCGTCATCTGACTCGGTTCACGGTCCGCTGAACTACGAGCGTTATCCATCATCTTCAGCGCTGCGCTCATCCTCCGCATAAAAAGTGAAAACCCCGCGCGGGGTTCTAACTCAGAGCCGAGAGACGGGATTTTAGCTCGCGGAGTTCAACGTAGCAGATTATTTCTATCTCACGACGTGGCATGATCGTCCTAAACTGAGGTCAAAGATGGGCCCGAGGTATAGCAGCTGGTTCGTAACCAGGTCAAGATGGGCGGAGTATACAGCTGGTTCGGTAAACAGGTACAAAGTGGGCACCGGTAACGCTGTGTTCGTAAACCAGGTAAAGTGGCAGAGGTATACCAGCGGTTCGTAAACAGGTCAAAGATGGGCACGAGGTATACGTGGTTTGTAACAGGTCAAAGATGGCGAGGTATCACAGCTGGTTCGTAACCAGGTCAAAGATGGGCAGAAGGTACATTTGGTTCGTAAAACCAGGTCAAAGATGGGCAGCGAGGTATACAGCTGGTTGTAAACAGGTCAAAGATGGCAGAGGTATACAGCTGGTTCGTAAACCAGTCAAGATGGTAGAGTATTGCCGCGTTGTAACCAGGTCAAAGATGGGCAGCAGGTTATCCCAGCTTTGGTCACAGTCATCGAGTCTTTATTGAGGTCGTCCAGTGAATGGCTTTTCAGCTCGAGTCAAAGCACACGCACAGCAAGCTGTTCGTAAACTAGGTAAGATGGGACGAGGTATACAGTGGTTCGTAAACCAGGTCAAAGTGGGCACGAGGTATACAGCTGTTTAAACCGGTCAAAGATGGCACGAGGGTTATCAGTGGTCGTAAACTAAGGTCAAAGATGGGCAGGTATGCCAGCGGTTGTAACTTTTTTGGTCAAATGGCCGAGGTATACAGCTGGTTTGCGTAAACAGGTCAGATGGCCGAGGTATCAGCTGTTCGTAACCAGGTAAAGATGGCAGATTGTATCCAGCTGGTTGTATACCGGTCAAAGATGGGCACGAGGTATACAGCTGGTTCGTAAACTAGGGTCAAAGATGGGCACGAAGGTATACAGCTGGTTCGTAAACCAGGTCAAAGATGGGCACGAGGTATACAGCTGGTTCGTAAACCAGGTCAAAGATGGGCCGAGGTATACAGCTGGTTCGTAACCGGTAAAGATGGCAGAGGTATACAGCTGTGTCGTAACCAGGTCAAAGATGCACGAGGTATACAGTGGTTCTAAACAGGTCAAAGATGGGCACGAGGTATACAGCTGGTTTCTAAACCAGGTCAAGATGGGCAACTGAGGTATACAAGCTTGGTTCGTAAAGGTCAAGATGGCAAGGAGTATAGCAGCTGGTTTAGTAAACAGGTCAAATATGGCAGAGGTATACCGCTGGTTCGTAAACAGGTTAAGATGGGCACGAGTAACAGCTGGTTCCGTAAACCAGGTCAGATGGGCAGAGGTATACAGCTGGTTGTAAACCAGTCAAAGATGGGCAGGAGGTAATACAGTGGTTCGAAAAACCAGGTCAAGATGGGTCACGAGTATACAGCTGGTTGTAATACCGGCAAAGATGGGAGAGGTCTACAGCGGTCGTAAACTAGGTCAGAAAGATGGCACGAGGTAACAGCTGGTTCGTAAACCAGGTCAAAGATGGGCGAGGTATACAGCTGGTTGAACAGGTCATAAGATTGGGCGAGGGTATCGCTGGTTCGTAACAGGTAAAATGGGACAGGTTACAGCTGGTTCGTAAACTAGGTCAGATGGCAGAGGTTATCCGCTGCTTCGTAAAAATGGTCAACAGATGGTCAGAGGTAAACAGTGGTGTAAACTGGAAGTCAAAGATGCCACGAGGTATATCACGTCGTACCCCGGTCAAGATGGGCCGAGTTACAGTGTTGTAAACCAAGTCAAGATGGGCAGAGGTAATCCAGCTGGTCGTCAACAGGTCAAGATGCAGAGGTTATACGCTGGTTTGTAACAAGGTCAGAGATGGGCTCGAGTATACAGCTGGTTCGTAACAGGTCAAAGTGGGCACGAGGTATAGAGCTGGTTCGACAGTAAAAGATGGGCCCGAGGTATACAGCTGGTTCGTAAACCATCAAGATGGCACGAGTATACAGCTGGTTGTAAACAGTAAGGATGGGCCGAGGTATTCGCGGTTCGTCCAGGTCAAATGGCAGAGGTACAGTGTTCTACCAGTCAAAGTGGCACGAGGTAACCGCTGTCGTAAACCAGGTCAAAGGTGGCACGAGGTATACAGCTGGTTCGTAACCAGGTACAGATGGCACGAGGTATACAGCTGGTTGTAAACAGGTCAAGAGATGGGCCAGAGGTATCGTGGTTCGTAACCAGGTCAAGATGGGAAGAGATATAAGTGGTTGAACAGTCAATAGATGGGCACGAGGTTACAGCTGGTTGTAACCAGGTAAAGATGGGCACGAGGTATAGCAGCGGTTCGTTAAACAGGTAAAAGATGGGCACGAGTGTATAAGCTGGTTCCGTAAACCAGGTCAAAGATGGGCAGAGGTATAAGCTGGTCGTAAACAGGTAAAGATGGGCAAGAGGTTACGTGGTTGTAAACCAGGTCAAAGATGGCACGAGGTATAAGATGGTTCGTAAAACCAGGTCAAGATGGGCAGCGAAGGTATACAGCTGTTGTAAACCAGGTAAAGATGGGCAGAGGTTATCAGCGTTCGTAAAACCAGGTCAAAGATGGCACGAGTATACAGCTGGTTCGTAAATCTAGGTCCAACAATGGGCGAGGTATAACAGCGGTTTGTAAACAAGGTCAAAGATGGCACGAGGTATACAGCTGGTTGTAAATAGGTCATAAGTGTGGCAGAGGTATACAGTGGTTCGTAACAGGTCAAAGAGGGCACGAGGTATATACAGCTTGGTTCGTAAATAGGTAAAGTGGGCACGAGGTATACAGCTGGTTCGTAAACCAGGTCAAAGATGGGCACGAGGTATACATTACAACTGGTTCGATGGAGCAGACACACCGCCGAGTTGTGCTCTCACTCAATAGCTGAGTTGGTGCTCGCGCTGCTGATCATGAGGGAGTAGCGATTCATTCAGCGAAATTTTCCCTACCGATTGCGTCACTCGATCGTACCTACTCGGTTTCGAGTCTGCTCTGGGTATAGGCTGGAACGCTATAGTGCTGGACAGCATGTTTCGAGTCTGCCTAGAAGTCGGGTGCGGCTAAGGAAGGTTGTGAACGAGCCTGGTTTTGTTTGAGCAGTGCAACCAGGTAATGTTTTATTCGAACTTCAAACTGGGCTCGGTTACGTTTGCATTTTAAAAGGTCACCGATCAAGCAAGTTAGTTCGAACTCCGAGCACGACCCGCCACGGAAGTGGAAGCTGTACTCAAATAACAAGCCAAGCTACTGTGCCCAATAGTGTTGTGCACAAAAGGCTAGTGACACCAAGAACTGGGCACAAAATGCGCACAAAATACTCATTCTGCTGTGCCCAAATACATCCGTTTTTGCTGGTCTTATTGCCTTTTTAGATTCGGCGGAGCTGAGTGACAACTGACACTTGACAGGCCCTAATGGCATGGCCACTGGACGCAGCGACTGCCAACTAAGCACGACAATCAATTGTTCGTTTTTCATGGTATAATGGAAAGCGATGACAAGAAATAATGCATGGAAGAGGACGAGGCAAGGTTGTTGTCAGTTGACAGCGAGATCTGGAAGACGGAGGAGGCCAGAGTGTGAGGAGGCCAGTGAGGTCATACCCGACCACCATCCCTAACACGACCACACCCATCCTTTTTCTTTGTTACCATTACCCCACTGTCCGCCATAGTGTGTGTGTGTGTGTGTGTTGTTCAGGGTGGCGGTATGCGAGAGCTACGCAAGGAAATAAACAAAACACGCCATGGTGCACAAACGGCCGTTAAACGAGCGGCAACCTTGTTGTAGATTGTTGACGTTACATACCATTGTCGTAAATCAGCTGTTGTGCGGTTCAATACAACGCAAACGATGCACTACAGGGTGTTCCAGAATTGATGAGCGGTTGATGGCCGTCTCCTGCACGTCCGGCCAGCAGACGGAATTTAATCGAAACCTGCCGCTGCGGGGAATATGCACGTGGCAGGCGATGACAGAATAGCATAGTTTGTCATGAGTTGCCCAAACCCTAAAGCCCAGCCCACCGAAAGGCCCATGAACACCAAGCCCAGACCCAGACAGACCCATTAAATCTAATAATATTGAGGACCATGCCTGTTCCGGCCCATTCAGATGAAGCAGATTTCTTATTTTCATCAAATTTGCACCATTATCCTCGCATATTTACTAGCATACTATAAACGAGAAATTATATCACGCACCTGTGTGCTGCTGTGTATTTGGATTCATCGAACACTTTTCGGTTAACATTGTCATAATGCATCAGACTTTGGATCAACCATTTTTTTTTTAAATCTTGCACCGCTATACTCACCGTGATTTATTTTTAAATTTAATCATATAATTGCCAAACATTAATGTTTTAGTGTCCTATATCATTAACTAACATATTTACCTGGTTAATTACTAACACAAATAAGAATAACCATACCCATGCCCGCCCAGTACCCATGACAAGTAAAAAATGCATACCCAACCCAGACAGTCGGAAGAATTGAGTGGGCACCGATGGGTCACCCGATCCCTGACAAACACTGCAGAATACCGTCGGCCGAGCAGAGCTTAGCCTTGGGCACGGCTGAGGTCATTTCTTCGAAGGTACTCGAAGATTCCGTACCACATTTCGTCAATGGTGAACAGGGGCGTAGGAACTCATTAGAAGTTGGGTGGGCAAACGGCATTTTGAAGTCGATTCTTTCCATGCAACGTCCATAGGCGTAATGTTAAAATGTTTGGGGGGGCAGGTGCCCCCCCCCCCCTGCCCCGGGCTCCATACGCCCTGATGGTGAATGGCGCGAGCCATCGATGCATACCCAGTAAAACCCACCGGAGTTGTAAGCGCGTCAGACGTGCGAGTGGAACCAGGATGCAAGTTAATGGAATCATACTGCACTCATAATAAGGCTATTCGTAGTTCGTTTCTCAGCAACAAAATAGGCATCTTTATATCCATTTGCACTTGCTTGGTTTGAAGTTGTTCGCCCATGTAGCGCTGGACTACAGCGCCGACCCACCCTGTTAACACGCGCACTGGAGAGGGGTATGTCACTAACACGCGCTGGAGGGGAGGGGGGTCACTTTAGTGCCCCCCGTGAGATCTCAGAAAGTATGAGAGCTAGAACATTCAAACTTACAGGATAGGTGCTGTGGATGATCTACATTTTCTGAATTTTGGTGACCTTAGGTCAATGAATCTTAAAGGTCAAACGAGTCATGAAGTAAATCGGGCTAAATTTCACCTTTTTGAGGGGATGACTCCTGTGACGTTCACAGGTCAACTGCAATGTGTCTGAAATTCCGTTTAGGGGATGAAAATCGACACTTGGCGTACAATACCGTTTTGAATTCGTCCCGATCTGACTGTTTGTTCCGAAGATATCGCTTCGCCGACCTCGATTCTGGCCGCCATTTTGGAATTCAAATCCATAGAACTCAAAAATTTACCGACCGATTACGATTCTTTTACCTCAAACGATCCGCTATTGTGTTGCCGTAAATGTCGCACAAACACTACCACCCTGCGCCGCTTCGTTTTGAAGATATTCATGAAAAAACATGTGGGGGCACAAAAGTGCCCCCCTCCAGTGCGCGTGTTAAGATGGGTTCGAGCAGCTTCGGCGCTCGCCATTTTCTCCTGGCGGGGTTGACCTGCGGCCGGGGTAGTGGTCACGTCAAAGGTCAGATGAAGCCAGCGAGCCGGGCGGACCGTCCTCAGTCGTTTTGGGACGGTCACCTTTCGTCTCTAAATTCTGCCGGTGACTGGCATTGTGCGATCGGATGTTCCCTTCAAAAATGCCGAATTTCGCGCATGATAACTTTGAAAGAGTATTTGCAATATTGACCAGCTCTAAGCAAACACATGTTTGGCTTTGGCAATGGGATGCCAAGGAGAAATGCGTCTTTTTCAGAAAAGAACGATTTACGCTAGAATACGCTGTGATTCTGTGCCTACACTATTGGGTAGGCACAGAATCACATTTCTTGTAACTGGGTTCTTGTAACTGGGTTCTCACCTTCAGTCAAGCCCATAGGCTACGCAACAAGGGGAACGGAGAGGGGGGGGGCGTGTCTTTCCCCTCCAATTTTTAGGACTTTTAGCATTACGCCTATGATAATTGCTTTGAAATAATTGATCTCAGAATGCCTCTTCCTCTTCTAATTTTTGGAACGTGGCGGAGTTATTGGTCAAGCCGTATACGAAATTATTCGCCCCCAAGTAACGCGTGCTACCAAATTCACTTGAACCCTTCTCCCCGTTAAAATTCGACCAAATTAATTCTCAACGTTTTCACTAGCAATATCACTGTAAAAAAGCTTGAATATTCACATGAATTGACAAGCTGCAACATTTAAGCATATATTTTTATGAACAAATTGCAATAATTCCCCCAAAGATCCATAAAAGCTTACGATCTAGCGTTGCACCAAAGCCGGTGTAAGAACAGTTTTATTTACACCTTCAATGCATCTCTTGCAGACGATGCACATCTCTTGTCCCTTTGTATACGTGTCTTCGACTGCTGCCAATTCCCACGCTGGTTTTGCCGTTCCTTCCGGCGTCGCCAACAAAAAGTGACAGATTTATCACGGCTATGGATCAGGTCTCCCTGCGACGTCTGCCATTTATATCACTGCAACACCACCGCCTCCGCCTACGGCCACCACCGCCATCACCACTGCCACCGTCACTGCCACCGCCACTGCCACCGCCACTGCCACCGCCACCGCCACCGCCACCGCCACCGCCACCGCCACCGCCACCGCCACCTCCACCGCCACCGCCACCGCCACCGCCACGCCACCGCACGCCACGCCACCGCCACCGCCATCGCCACCCCATCGCCATCGCCACCGGCCACCGCCATCGCCATCGCCACCGCCACCGCCACCGCCACCGCCACCGCCACGCCCACCGCCACCGCACGGCCAACGCTCCACCATTCGGCCCCGCCATTCGCCCTGCCACCGCCTTGCCATCGCCCTGCCATCGCCCTGCCATCGCCCCGCCATCGCTCCGCCATCGCCCTGCCATCGCCCCGCCATCGCTCCGCCATCGTCCTGCCATCGGCCCTGCCATCGCCTGCATCGCCATGCATTCGGCCATGCCATCGCCATGCCATCTCCATTGCCATCGCCATGCCATCGCATGCCATCGCCCATGCCCAATCGCCCCCCCCTTTGGCCAAAAAATTCCCGCCCTTGCCATCGCCCCGCGCCATCGCTCCGCCATCGCCCTGCCATCGCCCTGCCATCGCGCCCGCCAGTCGCTCCGCCATCGCCCTTGTCCATCGCCCTGCCTCGCCCTGCATCGCGCCTGCCATCGCCCCTGCCATCGCCCGCATCGCTCCGCCATCTCCTGCCATCGCCCCCCATCGCCCTGCATTCACCCTGCCATCGCCCTGCCATCGCCGCTGCCATCGGCCCTCCATCGCCCTGCATCGCCCTGCCATCGCCCTGCCATCGCCCCGCCATCGCTCCGCCATCGCCCTGCATCGCTCTGCCATCGCCATGCCATCGCCATGCCATCGCCCCATTCGCCACCGCCCCGCCAATTCCGCTCCGCCGGCCGCTCCGCAGTCGCCTCCCAATCGCCTCCGCCATCGCTCCGCCATCGCTCGCCATCGCTCGCGCCATCGCTCCGCCATCGCTCCGCCATCTCCGTCATCGCTCCGCCATTCGCTCCGCCATCGCGCCTGCCATCGCCCTGCATCGCCCTGCCATCGCGCGCTGCCATCGCCCTTCATGCGCCACGACCACCGGCACGCCACAAAACCACGGCCACCAATGCTGCTACCACCATTGTCACCACCGCAAAGACGACACAGTGTGTCCCCTCAGCCGCGATTGCTGCCGTTCTCCAGCCGTTCTCCAGCCGTTCTCCAGTCGGTACGTGCTGGCAGCTGGGCTGCAGCTCAGAGTGAAGTCCACTGGGTGATAAGTTCCCTCGGCGGTGGTCACGTTCGCAGCAGATCGTACCGCTCGGGTGGCGGTCCGAACGACGACGCCCCCTACCGCGGGATGGCGGGGGGGGAGTAATGCTAGAGATCAGGCGTCAGCTGAGGTTGGCAGCCGGGACGCACTGGTGCTGGGTGGTGCTGGGTGGTGCTGGGTGGTGCACATTGGTTATGTATTGTGCTGGGTGATGTAAGTTACTCAGCACCACCTAACAACATCCACCACTACCCAGCACCAGCAAGCACCAGCCAGGTGCTGGCTGGTGCTGGCTGGTGCTGGCTGGTGCTGGATGGTGCTGGCTGGTGCTGGCTGGTGCTGGCTGGTGCTGACTGGTGCTGACTGGTGCTGGCTGGTGCTGGCTGGTGCTCCAAGACCTGTACAGATCAGGCTGGGCCATCCCTGGGAATACATCACCCAACTGTGATAGGGGTACTAACCATAGCCTAGCTGCAATATGATTTGCTTATGGGCTGTCCCGTGCTCTGTTTTCCGCTCTGTTTCCGGTCGGCTCCCACGCGGTGCCAGGAGAAGGCGGACCGGAAGCGGAACACTTCCGGCTGCGTGTAATATGCTGTGCGGCGGAGAGACAGTGTTAGCCGCAGGGACTGGACCACTGCACTGCATATAAAAGGTAAGGCTCGATATCACCGAGTAAGGAGCGGACGAGCGAGAGAGCGAGAGAGCGAGAGCGTGAGAGCGTGAGAGAGAGCGAGGAGAGCGAGAGAGCGAGAGAGCGAGAGAGCGAGAGAGCGAGAGAGCAGATGAGCGAGAGAGCGAAAGAGCGAGAGAGCGGAGCGAGGAGAGCGAGACGAGAGCTACGGCGAGAGGATGGCGAGAGCGAGAGCGAGGAGCGAGAGCGAGATGCGAAGAGCGAGAACGGAGAGAAGAGAAGAGAGAAGGAGAGAGAATGAGACGGATGAGAGAAGAGAGGAGAGAGAGAAGAGAGAGAGAGAGAGAGGGAGAGAGAGAGAGAGAGAGAGAGCAGAGAGAGAGAGGAGAAGAGAGAGAGAGAGATATTCTCACTCTCGCTTCTCGCTTCTCGCTACTCCTCTCGCTCTCGCTCTCCGCTCGTCGCTCTCGCTCTCGCTCTCGCTCTCGCTCTCGCTGCTCGCTCTCGGCTCTCGCTCTCGCTCTCCTCCTCGCTCTCGCTCTCGGCTTCTCGCTCTCGCTCTCGCTTCTCGCTTCTCGCTCTCGCTCTCGCTGCTCGCTCTCGCTCTCGCTCTCGCTTAGCTCTCTTCTCTCTCTCTCTCTCTCTCTCTCTCTCTCTCGCGCTCTCTCTTTTTCTCGCTTTCGCTCTCGCTCTCTTTCTTTGTATTGTGTATTTCTCTATAATTTTGTGTTCTGACTCTTGGAAACACTCAATGCAAACTCTGCGCTGCGGTACTGCCTGTATTCTGGGACCAGGTCTCAGACACGCACAACGACTCCTTGCTCGCCTGCTTTCTCCTTTCCGTAGGCCCAGGCTACCCTCCCGATGGTTGGGCTTTTGTCATACATATTTACGTCAGAGGATCTGGTCAACTTGTTAAACAACTACGCAACATAAACGTTACTTCGCGTGTCGCGGTGGCGCCAAGTCACGTTTCTGTTGCCGGGCAGAGTAGCCAGAGGTGTGATGCGGCACAGCCTACCAGTACAGAAGGCGCGTTAAGCGGCACAGTCCAACAGCCCATGGGCTGGGTATGGAGACGCTATTGAGGACGTTATTGAGCAGGGACGCTATTGTTTCACAAGAACGTCCGCTTGTTCTGAATTATATTGATTTCACCTACCTCATTTTGCGCACTAATATATTACTTGTGTGCCATAATTGTGTGCATTTTTTAATAATTGTGTGCAATATCATAACTATTTCATTCAATACCCTTCATATTTAATATCCATTTGCATGGCGTCACACATCGTTATGAGGTAATTGTGTATGCCATGAAGGAGAAAATAAAAACTGACATACTTTTCCATGGATATTCATCGATTGTCCAAATGCACATAATTTTATTTTTCTCGACTCAAAATAGGTACCCCTTAAAACTTATTTTTTTAAATTGGTAAGATTAACTATTTCCCTCAAACTAAGGCATGACCTTCCATAACCCAGCATCGACCCTACCCAAACTTAGTCGGAAATCAGCAGTCGCTGGGCAATCTATGACCATTGGGAGGGGGGGGGGCTTAGCCTACCGATAAATGTTCGCTGGGTAATCGGCGTCGCCCCGTGGCCGGTGACGGTGCCGCCCAATATAAATCGGGCCGCTCCAATCCCGCCTGATATACATCCTACACGACAACTATAGGAGGATTTAGTGGCCCGGTAAAGATCGGCCCCGGGCGAATTACAGCGGCTCGGGAGCCGGCTCAGGCTCAGCCTCCACCGATCAGCTGACATGGCGATCTGACATGGCCACCAATCTGCAGACGAAACAGATGCCCCAGATTGATCAGCCGCTGAGAGCAAAAACGGTGATGCTGTAAGTCCGATGGTTTGAGAAACTGCTGATAGGAAACTGGCAACATTATCATTATGCATGAACCAAATTATGTCACGATAAGATGTTAAATTGACGATTCTAACCCGGCATTGTCTGGCAGCGGAATCCAGAGGGGGGCCATCCCCCCGATAGGCCATTAAACTATTATTTGCCCCAAAATGAAAAGATCGGACAAACGTTCGGCCTCTGCAACTTTTTCGTAAAAATTGCCTTTGCAGCAGTGAAATTCCAGCAATCCACAGTAAAAACGGGTAAATTTCGCGCCGCTTCGCGGCATGACCATCGATTGAGCTTTTTAGAAAACCTTGGTGGGGCAAACTATCACATTGCTTTGATGTTTTGCATAGATGAAGTATAAAATGGTCATTTTAACACCAGGGCACGTTTACATCTGTCAAAAGTTAGTTGGCAAAGCGGAAAATTGGTGGGGCAGTTTTTTACCATTTGAATAGTAAACTCAACCCGTAGGCATGACACAAGTTTCACAATTAAACAAATTTTGAAAAAGGGAAAATGATTTGCATCAGAAGTCGGGCATAGGCTCTCCCTGGTAGTGTTTGCTGGCCTCAGGGATTAATATTTTGCATCATACCGAGATGTGCTACCAGGAAAAAGGGTTACCTAAGGCTTGGCTTCACTCACGGTCTGGTTTCAATATTACACTTTCATTTTCCACGACCTAAAACCAAAGTTTTCGCGCCGCTCGCGGCTTCATATCAGTTACCATCGTCATTTGGAACATATCGTCATCCTTTTCGGTTCGTCGTAACGCTGAATTAAATTAATTCACATAAAACGGAATTCCTATCTTGTACAGAGATCCACTTTAGGTCACCACCGGCAGCAACTGTGACCAGTGGCGTCACCACGGGGGCCAACTGTGACCAGCAGTGTCACCACCAGCAGCAGCTAAGACCAGCGGCGTGGGAACTATTTTCAAATTGGGGGAGGGGGGGAACTTTTTGGCGGACCTGAGGTAGCAAAAATGATAGCTAAAATGAAGCGATATATCGCTGTGATCGCCACTCCGTTATATCCGCCAATAGGACTTATCGCCAATATATCGCCACCTGTTCAACCGATATATCGCTCATATATATCTGCCACATATCCCCGAGATATCGACACCCATTCTTGGGTGCGTCAATGCCGGCGACCGCCTTGATCCGGAATTGTCGCTGGTCGCCACTTTTCATGTTCTCGACTCCTGGCCGACTCACTATCTGCTGAACGTCATGTGAGCAAAGTCGACATCATTCATATGTAATGACGTGTTTTGCTTAAATACTGATGAAACACCCTGACCTACTCCCATGCGAAAAAAGTACTGAATGTTATTTACTCTGTGGCGCATTGTAATTAATTCATGAATAGTAGCATTTACCTCCAAAGAGCAATACAACAATGTGACTAAGAAATAACTCTGATCAACGTTACGACGAAGAAACATGCCTATCCTATTGACAGACCTGTGCGCTGTGTTTAGCAGTGTTTTCCATGCTACGATAGTCAATTGGTGCCGTGCCACTGTATACAGATGGAAAGGTGCAAAACCAGCTTCTGAATTCAATGCAGTTTAATCTAATCTTTTATTTGAAATTTTGCCTTGGAACTATACTTTTGTCATCTGTTATACAAAACATAGACAAATTTCCGTAGATAATGCCGTTGATCTAATTAAAAGTTAAAAGATGATGGTAAAAGACGGGGAGGGCCGACACCTAGCTCCAAAGTGAGGGGGGCTTCGCCCCGAAAGATCCAAAGCTGAGGAGGCGAAGTTCCCCCATTGCCCCCCACGGCTCCCACGCCCCTGACTGAGACCAGCGGCGTCACCACCGGGCCGGGGGCCAACTGTCAACAGCGGTGTCACCATCGGGGGCCTGGCTGATAGAACCCCAGGATTGCTCCAGCCGGAGACCGACCCTAGATTTGGAGGATTTTAGCATAAATATACCCTATGTGGCTGACCCCCGAACCCCTGCCTGCCCCCCACACAATTTGGTGGCGACGCTTCTGACTGAAACAGTTGTTGCGCTCTAAGATATTGGTAGTACCGAAATTTACTGGATCGATCCAGCCCTACTTAACTATTGAAGTCAAGCACGGTACTGGGAAGATAGGATAAATGCAATATACGCTGTAAACTGAACATCGAGGCAGAGGTAAAAAAAGTTCCGACGCGCCAACGCACGTCGGTGTCAGCCGATTGGGTACCGTCAGTACATCTAATATGTACATCTTAAGTCTATGTACATCTAATACTAAATTGTCTTGGGTATTTACACTATGGATCAATACAACTATACATATCACAACGCAAAGTAGAGTATACGAAACATCGCGATTTCATTCTAAGTTTTTACACGCGCAGGGATGTCTTCGAAAATTTCATTTTGCTGTCACATTGTAATGATACTGTCGGCGTATGCGAACGCTCGTTTACATAATATTGGCGTTTGCTTCGTTGCACGTATGCGCATGCTCGAATATACTTGCAGACTGTTTTTATAACAGGTTTAAACCCTTATTCCCTGCGACGGGGGGCAGATCTGCATCCCTGGCCTGGCTCGCTTTTTACTTGTCGCATCCTAGCCGTTTGATTTAGCGTCTTGGCCAACAACACATTTAAACATCCACGAGAGATATTTTTGGAAAAAAATGGCCAGCAGAGGTGATGCCAGACCCTTGTTTTCGGGAGGCATTCTATCACACTTGAATGGATACGGATGTGGTTCTGTGGTGCATACTTATTTCGTCGTTTGCGGTTGGTACAATAAATGCGTCAGAAGCAATTTCACTCTAATATGCATCATAAATGCTGGGATTGCACATATTTCGTGAACTCAGTTGCACAAAATGGGAAGCGGTAGAAGTGCAGTTATTAGCATTTTTGCATGTATCATTGGTATTCATGAGAGTCAATCCCATAGTGCATTTTCCCACTAAAAAGGTTAGCGAAGGTGGCTCCAGCCTCTAGTTTTTGCGGGTTAATTGTGCCAGGTGTTATCAGTTACTCCTTCATAAGCTGCCCTGAGTGCGCCATTGCTTTGAACAGTGCATTCACACTATCTAAGATAACATAAGTGTGTGAAAAGATTATGTCACGTAGAAGATAACCTTCAAAACATGTGTTTGCTTCACCCTCAATTTAGCAAGTTGATAAAAAAAGCGTAATGCGGAACGTGCCCCTCACGTAGTTTACCTGAATTCACCTATGCGCAATTTATACAAAAAAACAACAATCGAATCTGACGATGTCATAACGGCGAAAGCTTATTCCTTTTTGTCTCTACTTTTACATTTTAATATACATTAATGCCATGTTATTGATCATTCCTTTGTAAATATTCGCATTCATCATGACAAAAACATCCATCGAACACATTCAAATATGCGCAATTTATTACATTTAATAATTAACAGCAAATAATATCCACCTCTGACGTTCAAATCGTCCCCAAAAAAGCATGAACAGCACATATGTGTTATCAGAAAATCCCCCAATTTCATACCCTAAATACCCCTATGATTTTTTCATTTTGTTACTTGTCTTTTTAAATATTAATCCGCGCGTTACTGGGAATATTTCATAACACCGAGTTACTGGGGGGGGGGGGCTATTTATAGCCCCCGATCTCCGAAACTCTGGACCGATTTAAAAATTCAAACCGAAATTTGTAGACCCTATTTAAAATGTTTGTCGAAGGAAAACCTAATATGTTCTCCTCAGGTCACAGATCGACGTCCAGCAGGTCACGTCAAATAAAAAAAGTTTGACCGTTGCCATCAAAGTCCGGTGGTGCGGCATGTCGAAGCAAAAATTTCAATATTTTAACGCAATAATAAGTTGGTAAACTCGGTATGATTCGGCATCTGACACTTCTAATTACCATTATAAGCTAATTTTTGACCGCTGGGTCAGGTCAAGGTTCCTGCGAGGTCACGAGGTAACGAAGATTACAGGTCATTATGAGTTGTTAACCATGTTTAAGGATTACGTTTTCGGATTAAACCGCAAAAATGACCTTAGAACATGGTTTTTTGCCCATACAAATTGAAACAAAAAACGGAATGGCACTTTCTTGTGGCTTATTGTTATACAGTAAAGGTGGTCTAATTTTGATTTTTGAAAGAAAGGCTGTCGACTCAGTCATTTTTGCAGTATTGACTTCAAACTTGCTACACACATTCATTGGGATAACTCAATTACCATATACTTACCGGGTTTGAAATTGATTTTGGTTTGAAAATTGTCAAAAAAACAAAAATAAAAATATTTTGGATTTATCAAAACTTTGAATTCAAAATTTGTTCAAAATCCGAGATAGCAGTCTGATATGCCAAACTAATTTACCTGTCCGTTTTGGTGTATGACAATTGAGTTTACCTTTTAAAATTGAGCACCTTTTGGCAGCGTTTCCCGCAACCCTCATTTTTCACAAAAAACGCAGAACATGACGTCACTCTGACGTCATTTCCGGTTGATCTATCATAGCCTCATCATTTTACATCAGGCAGCATGTGTCAAATTAATCTGGGACAAGAAACTGAAAGTTTGGTCACGATATCTACGTTGGTTTAGGAGACATCGTAGAATAACGGGAGGGGGTATAAATAGCCCCCCAGTAACTCGCGGGTTGAAAGACTTGTACATTTCTAACCTAAACAAGTTTGTTTCATGACAATCGGTCAGCCTGCATGACCACAATGACCATTTCTTGCCCCCTGGGCCCCATTTTGAAACAAAAAAGAAATTGTGGGATCAAAAAATACATATTTTAAAATGACAACTTGAATGGTGTTTGTCTCATCGAAATCGGTGAAATGGTTCTCAAAATCTCTGTGTGATGGGTGTGGCAGAATCTGCCAAACGCAGGCTAACGTTTTTCTGGCCGCCCGCAGGGAATATATCGTTAATCTCCATCTGATGTATCTGCCTGCATGCTACTCTCCACCACACACACACACACACACACGCACGCACAACATATACATTATGTTTCTAGACGGAACAAGAGTGTCGTCTGGAGCGATTAGTGGGTAATTCTATCCGTCAGATCCGACTGTATCATGATCGTGATCTCATTCTGCCGTGCGAATCGAATTGGCGTCTGCCAGGAGAAGATGAGGTTCTTGTCCAATCATTGTGAGACCATCACCGAATCAGGACGAGAACACTAGGTGAGTTTACGCAGTGTCTCGGACTAGAGGATTTAAAAGGGAACGTACAACCGGGAAAAGTGCCCGGAATACAAGGTAAAACCGCCCATTCGCTTATCATAATTGCGCTTTATGTTTTCGTAAGTGTTTAATCCAGGACAAGTGCATTTCAACTTGTGAACCACTTCCTTTATTTGAGTACCACCAAAACGCTGACAAATATTCACATTGCATTATACATGCAAATGCTGCGTAGTACGAACTGCTGTGCGGATGACTGAGCTATGCCTTGCAGCGTAATCTCCATCAACTGAAGGTTGGATGGTCCCGGAAACGAAGACTGACACAGCCTAGAATAGAAAAACGGCATCCGTTTTTCATTGCGAAGATGCATGATGGCGTCCGAGTGCCTACTGAGTGGAGTAGCACTATCGCGAGAGAAGTTTCGGGTGTGCTGCTGCAGACTGGCAGTTGACCGATGACTCACCTGAAGACGTAGCAGCCTGGAAGGCAAAACGAGTGGCTGGACTGCCTGTGCTTATTCACAGTATGAACAGTGAACAGTGAACACTGTACAGTGCAGGACAAATGTTCTGAAACCTCTCCTGGACACCACTATAGCCCTCGCCCCGGCATCAGGGGCGAGGGTATACAAAGTTGCAATGGATTTCACTGCGTGCAGCACCGACAGACGATAGTGGTATAATGACGCGGAAGTGGACAGAACGTTTCCTCTGCACTGTACATATAACACTGTACATTGTATAGTGTTAAATATATGACTACAGCTCCGTTAGTGGGCTCCGGCCTCGCCTGTGGTTGTTCTAAATCTAAGACAAAAACAAAACAAAGCATACTCAATTCCGCTTGTTCCCGGCTCGCTTAGCCAAGGCATTTTCCTTAGTTCAGCTCAGTTCAGAGTAATGTTATTATCAAATAAACATATACAACGAAAGAAACAGTGTTGGATTGGCCTCCTGGCGCAAAAGCAGAAGCTTGAATTAAACCGCCGCTCCATGAAACTGAATAGCAATGACGTGAAAGATAAAACGAAGATTATGTAGAGAAACTTTTCATGAACAGATAATCCGATAGTGCCGACCACGCCAACAGCCCGCCAAGCAACCATTTAATACATACCTTGTAGGTAGCCCAGGCGCCGGGCAGCTTGGGTCGGGCCAGCGTGCATACACGATGTATCGTGTTATGCTGGCGAGCTGAAACGACTAGAGTGCATGCTAGATGTTTGGAAGCGGTGAGCAATGATTGTTTCCTGACATTTTTTTTACATTTTCGCCGAAAAGGAGAATTCGAATTTTCCTTGTAGTAGAGATTATCGAAATCAGGTATTATTATTTTTATCGCGATAAAGAAGTCTGCTCTTGTCTAGTGTTGATTAGTGCATGCAACATCCACATAAAATCCTTTATTGGATACGCATGGTGATGAAACATGCAGCTGATTGTTGCAATCGAATCGGGATGTACCCTTGTGATCCAGTTCCTGACCTGTATACCAGACATGTGCCAGGATCCAAACAATATCCAAGATCTAAGATCCCTAGGATCCAAGATTCTGGATCCTGTTGGATCTTGGCTCTTGTTCGGAAGATGTGCCGTTGGATCCTATGAATCCAGGATCTTGTTCAGAAAATGTGTCGTTGGATCTTGTGGATCCAAGATCTTGTTCAGAAAATGTATCGTTGGATGTGTTACATTCATGACAAATGGAGTAAGTGATGATAAAAACACAAAAAGCAGATGTATGGCAAAGCTTTCGGTATATTATACCCTTGTTCAACAGCAGCTGCGATGAAGACGACAGAGACACACAATGTAGCAGAAACCGTCACATTCGAAAATTGACGTAAATATAAAACACGTGCAATTGTCCTACGGCTATCCCACAGCTAGGTGATTACTGCGGCGTCGCCCAAGTTATAAATCCTGATCGTGTGTTAATGTGTCCCTAAAGCGATAATGTGCCGCTTCTATAATTTTAATAGTCTGCTTTTAATGTCTTTTTTTCGAGTATTTCGTTTCGCTCTGCACTTCGGTAAGATGTTTAAACATTTTTATATATAAGAACGATCGCATTCGATGTCCTAATACTTAACAATCAACTTTTTGCTCCTTAGACGTTTGCTCAACTCCTCTCCCTGTTTCACCCACATACGTTTTGGACAGCCCAGAAAAGGCACCTCATATCACCACACTACTCATTTCAGAAAAACAATCACGATTTCCTTTTCACGAACTAAATCACTTATTTTTCCACCAGCGTTCATCGACACTTTAAGCCCTGTCGTTTCGAGTGTCCTGGCGATGATACATGCTGGTTTGGAGTAGCAAGAAAAGACAGGTAACTGACAGGAAAAAGACCAAGTCAGCTCGGTGGGTTTCAATTCCCTACTGTTTCAATTTCCCTAATTGTTGTTGGATCCGAATCTTACAGATATCTTGTGGGTCTTGGATCCTGCTGTACCATTTTGTCGTGGGATCCTGTGAATCTTGGATCTTGCAGGGCAACTTTGTCGTGGGATCCTGTATATTTTTTGCCTTCCCATATCTGCTGTATACCCATGATATTTATCCTGGTATACTCCCATGGTGTACTCCAAAGGTCCGTCTCCTGGCGTAACCCTAAATCCATCCCCAGCATCGCTCGGCAGACCCACTCTCTGTTCCGGCGCGCCCTCCCCAACTCTCCTCCCCCCACCCCACAGGCAGCATAACTCTGGGCGGAAAGTTAGCAGCGAGTGCTCCGCCTCCAAACGAGGCGTGAAGTCAGCGACAGTCCTGGCGCGGCGGCGGCGTGTGTCTGCGCCGCTGAACAGCCCACGTCTCTGGCCGTGCTGGCTGACAGCCCGAGCAGGGAAATAATTCAGCCGTATATCATACTGACATGGTGTCTCGACCGCGCTCAGGGTGGTTATTACACGGGCACACGGGGAAGTGGCACAGCATCAGGGCCAGAAGCACGACGAAACAGCGAACACAACAAACATGGTTTGACTTGAAATTGAAGCAAATGTGGTTAAAAAACGTGGTTGTTTTGACGTTGCGTTTAAACTTCTTCCGGAGTTTCTCCAGAAGCTTGACGAAAATTCGCACTGTCGAAATGCACACGGCTGTAATTTTTGTGTACTAGCATAGGCATAGAGATGAACATAAGTAGAGTACTGTGTGAGCTATCCACTGTAAAATTATGCTAGAAAACCAGTATACCGCCAACTATTGCTTACTGTCATAAATGTTAAATGTAGCAGGAACTGCAACATTTTTTAACAACAGATTATTTGTGTTAAAAAAATAATATATTGTGCTGAGCCCGGAATGACACCAGCAGGCCTGTAAGTTCAGACACAGCCTTAGGCCCACTGGGCCTGAATTTTGGCCCAGCACCGGCTCCGTGGTCCCACAATTTGCATCCCTTAAGTGCACCTATTGTTTCATACAGCGTTTAATGTGTGGTGGTTGCAGCCTCGGCTGACCCGCCGGGTCACGTGACCACCTAAGGCTGGCGAAGGACGGCAACCGTGGTCGGCCGGCAATCTGGATCGAAGGCAGCTCTTATTAAAAAATCGTACCATGGCTTGATTTTTTTTTTATCAAATGCTGAGCCATTTTCTACTATTAGCAAGTCGTTATTATCAACATAAATAGTTGAAAGCGACAGCATGCTTATTGCTTAGTATTATTGAGTTTCTTGTTTTTTGTTTTGGTTTTTGTTTTGTTTGCGTTTTTGTTCTTCTCGAGACATCGAACAGTTGTTTGTTGAGATCAGTGCTATGATTTAACGAAAAATATCGAGCCGTGACTCGATTTTTTATAAAAACGGTTCCTCAGCGTGCACACTAGAGGTGTAACAGCTCGAGCAATAACTTCGCGATAGACCGCTGTTGACCGCGGTTACGGGTGGTTACGGTTGCGTTTTCCGCTCAAGGTCACGGTTGCGGGTTACGGGCGGTGAAGGTAGCACGAGGTTATGGTTACGGGCGGTTACGGTTGCACAAGGTAACGGTTGCGATTATTTTATTCCGTGGCTGAAATTGACGTAAAATATAAACAATAAGGACCAAATTGCTTAGTCCTCGCAAAGATAACTCTGCCACACATTACATATATAATTTCCGTTCAATCGGACAGGCATCGTCACAGAAACTACACGGCCAACGGCATGGAGTCTATGTACAAATTATGCTACCAAAATTATTTTCACATTTTTTGTAAGTACCTATATTTTTTAATATTTCCTGGCTCTTTAGTCTCCATCATCTATTTTATACCTATTTAACAAAATACCATGTTCAGCTATGACTTGGTATTCTGAACATCACACCGTTATGGACACTCAACATATGTATTTGTTACGTTTTGGAAACAAAAATATTGGTATGTATGTGCATACATACATGTGGATACCGGCGGTTACAGAATTCGATTTGCTGCGGTTATGGGCGGGTTCGGATTTTTTCCTTACGGTTACGGGCGGTTACGTATTTGATGACCTAATGGTTAAATGCTAACCATCCATCATAAATACATGGTGAAAAATTATAAAAATATAAAACACACTATATCAATGCAAATATTTCAGTATCATGTCATCCAAGGCTATTCCCAATCACATGGATGCAATTTTCAGTCAGTGAACATTGAAAAGGTCATGCAAGGTCACGAGCACTTTTTTGTCAATAACTCGTAACAAGATGACCGTAGAGACTCGCAGATCTGGTATTATAACGTCTGTCTCGTCGAGCCGCATCTTTTAACATGTAACTTGACCGACTTATATCACCTTGACCTAGACCTTGAACTTAACTCTGGGTCAAATTTTGGAATTGACCATAACTAGTCAACGTTGTTATGGGTTGAACCGCATTGACGAGAGAAACACTATGCCTATCAAAATAGTTACTCCTATATGTTTTAGGTAAAAAGTTATTAACGAAAAAACTGCTTTGCTAAACAGGTTTGTTTACATTTGCTGACCTCTATAGCCAAACCTATTGGTCTGAGGTTACTTCTTTGTCATAGTGGCGAAATAAAATTTGAATGACTTCCCAGTGCTTTTTTAGATTCCTTCTAGCTGCCATAGTTCCCGAGATAATGGCAAGTTTTCCTAAAAAATCGCATATCTGGGCAAATATGACCTATGATGACGTCATTTTCTTGGAAGATATTGACCCAGGGTCAACAAATTTCACAAAATAAAGTTCTTTCAAGGCCCTCCCCATCAACCAATTTTAATGATTTTAGCTCTTATGAAAGCCAAGATCTGAGGAGGGGGTGAATAAGCCCCCCCCCGCCCAGACTGATTCGTATCCGTCCCGAAATAGGTTAAAGCGAACTATTTTGCTAAATCATGTTATAACGCATCAACATATAACATAAATGCGATGAAAACAGCACGATTTTTTAACCCGCATATAATACAATTTCGCCGTGAAAAACTTGAGTTTTATTTCCTGGACAACTGCATTCTTACTCTTATTTGTGATATGACCTGGTATTTGTTCCCATCAAAACTTGCATCCATGGAGCAGAGGCAAAGCCATTTTACATGATTACCGATCGCTTTTTCTAATGATGCTTGATCGTTTGGGGGAGGCAAACAGGCCACTATGTGCATTGTGGGACCTGGCCCTAAATCCCCTCCCCTGGATCCGCCAGTGGCCGACTGACACGTTATATCCTCCCCCTGGATCCGCCAGTGGCACTGACACGTTATATCCATCCCCCTGATCCGCCAGTGGCCGACTGACACCGGTATATCCTCCCCCTCGGATCCGCCAGTGGGCCGACTGACACGTACCTGTGGCAATTGCCACTCCCCTGGCACCGCCAGTGGCGCCGACTGACCACGTTACCCTGGTGCAATTGCCTCCCCCTGGATTCCGCCAGTGGCGAACTGACCACGTACCCTTGTGGCAATTGCCGTTCCCCTGGATCCGCCAGTGGCACTGAACACGTACCCCTGTGCAAATTGCCCTCCCCTGGATCCGCCAGTGGCCGACTGACACGTTATATCCTCCCCCTGGATCGCAAGTGGCCGACCTGACACGTATCCAATGCCCTCCCCCTAGGATCCGCCAGGCCGACTGACACGTTATATCCTCCCCCTGGATCCGCCAAGTGGCCGATACACGTATCCAATGCCCTCCCCTGGATCGCCAGTGGCGACCTTGACACGTTATATCCTCCCCCTGTATCCGCCAGTTGGCCGACTGACACGTATCCATGCCCTCCCCCTGGATCGCCAGTTGGGCCGACTGACACGTTTATCCTCCCCCTGGATCCCGCCAGTGGCCGACTGAACACGTATCCACAATGCCCTCCCATGGATCCGCCAGTGGCCGACTGACACGTTATATCCTTCCCCCTGGATCCGCCAGTTGGGCCGACTGACACGTATTTCCAATTTTGCCCTCCCCCGGGATCGCAGTGGCCGACTGACACGTATATCCTCCCCCTTGGATCCGCCAGTGGCCGACTGACACGTATCCAATGCCCTCCCCCTGGATCCGCCAGTGGCCGACTGACACGTATCTAATGCCCTCCCCCTGGATCCGCCAGTGGCCGACTGCACTTATATCCTCCCCCTGGATCCGCCAGTTGGCCGACTTGACACGTTATATGCCTCCCCCTGGGAATCCGCCAGTTTGGCCGGACTGACACGTTATATCCTCCCCCTGGATTCGCCAGTGGCCGAACTTGACACGTTATATCCTCCCCCTGGATCCGCCATGGCCGACTGACACGTATCCAATGCCCTCCCCCTGGATCCTGCCAGTGCGACGACCACGGTTATATCCTCCCCCGGGATCCGCCAGTGGCGACTGGACACGTTATATCCTCCCCTGGATCCGCCAGTGGCCGATGACACGTTATATGCCTTCCCCCTGGATCCGCCAGTGCCGACTGAAACACGTTATATCCTCCCCCTGGATCCGCCAGTGGGCGACAACTGACACGTTATATCCTCCCCCTGGATCCGCAGTCCGATGAACGTTAATCCTCCCCCTGGATCCGCCAGTGGCCGACTGGAACACGTTATATCCTCCCCTGATCGCGCCAGTGGCCGACTTGAACGTTATATCCTCCCCCTGGATCCGCCATAGTGGCCGACTGACACGTTATATTCCTCCCCCTGGTCGCAGGTTGCACTGGCACGTAATATACCCTGTGGCAGCGCTAACTTGCGCGTAGTTCTTCAGACAGTTCGCAGCTCGCTGACGTGCCTATTCTCGAAACCTAAACGCGGCGCTGAATTTGAATTAAACAGACGAACGACTCAGCGATTCTGCCGAATGGCCTCTGCCAGCCAGCAGTATTGCTAACAATTAGGGACATCCGGGCTCAGTGGGTTTAGTGAGGCCGTTGAGCAGCCCAGCAGCATGCCGAATACAGCCGGCATCTCGTTTGGCGGGAAATGTCTCTCACTTTTTAATTCAATAAAAAGTTTCACCAGCCGGCGCGGTGGTTTGTAAATTCCCGCCAGCCGCACAAGTTGGTCATGTGTTAGGACAGTTAACTACCATAATGTCCAATAGCTTCGAATCTAACTTCAGAACTACTCAACTTTTACTTCTTCCTCGAGCTTCCCATTCTAACTGTACTGCAGTACGCAAATTACATCTTTCGATGTCGGAAGCATCGCAGGAGCATACTAAACTGACTATGACTTCAGCCAGAAAATTTGTTTTTGTAATGTCTCATCGCACAAATATATGACAAACTTTAACAAAATATGACAACATCCAAGCCTTGTATGTATATCGTATACGCATAGGCATACAACCATGCAGGCCGTTCATACTATAATACAAACAGACTGCAGAACGGGGAGATTTCGGGGATGTCGAACGCTGTGAATTGCTCGCTGATCATCACGGCTGATGGCGGTTGGCTGTGCCAGTCTCAGGAGTTGGGGAGCAGTGTCTGAAAACCATAAATTGGGTGGAAAATGACACCTAAATTAAATCTGTTTTCACCTCGCAAAAATATTCAAGCCGATTTTTCACCTCCCGTCCAAATTGAAAAAAGAAACCGAGCATCGCACCGCCACCGCTCATTTAATGAGATGGACAACTGCTCAAGGTCGGCCACATTGTGGCAGCACTCGCTAGGTCCCGGCAACCTGCAACTGCATGTTCTCTTCATTATACATTAGAACAATATTTTAACCCCCGAACTTGTGCTGATTTCTCGGCATTGAGACCGGGCAGCCTGAGTTCAATTACAGCTTTCAGGGCCCGACGCCGGCTCGTGGTCTTGAAATGCTGCTCTTAATCAACACCATTATTTTATATATTTAGTATTTATGCATGTCATTTGAAGAAAAACAGAAGATTATTAAAACACATTAAATATGAACAGAAATGCATTAAATACTTGGTACATTCACCACAATGGCAGAGGAATATTCGTAAAAATAGTTTGTGTTCATTGGTAGGTAATTAGTAGCCTCGTTAAAAAGTGAGTAGTAAACGAGGTTCGATTGCACCCTGGCGATCTTTAGCCCCAATCCAATAATCTACTTGATCGGCTACGGAAATGGGCCTTCAGTTGTTAGATCAATCGATTCATCTATATTTTTGCGAGTTTCGAATCAAACATCCATCAAATATTTTTCGTCGAAATCTTCAATTATGACTTACCATGCACTTTCTTCGATGCTTTATGTACCCCAAGATAAAAGGCTACAGATGTGTAACGGTTTTAAGTAGATTGCCAAAAGGAATAAAGGCTTTCAACAAAAGTTAATTTACGTAATATGGAGCTGATTATTTTTCAATTTTAATTACGGTTGAGTTCATCATCCATACTTTCATACATTGTGTGTGCTGTGTTTTTTATAAGTTCCCAAATTGGCAAGCTAGCTCCGGCAAGAAAATGTTCAGGGTGTCAAGTGACCCCCTGGAAAATGTAAGAAGATAAAAAACTTAAAAAGCACACGTTTTCCAGACTATTGGTTATATTTTTTTCTGATTCATCAATTATTTCGATTGATGTGTCAGATCTTCTTATTGTTAGGAATCATATTTTAATTGTTGAATAGGCCACGTTAATGTCAACATATTCGCGAATCGGAATCCCGCAATTTACCTCGCCGTTTCAGGGTCGTTGCCAAATTAGCAGCGGCATCCCAGATGGATATCTGGCGCACCAATGACAATTATGGCGAACTCAAAATGCATTTTTGCTCAGTGCAGTTTCGGTGAGGCAAAATTTCAGGTTGATCGACGTTGGTCATTGGGTACCCCGGGTGCGAGGAATGTTTATGAGATTGAATTTTATGTTTTTGCAAAGAAATCGTGGATTATAATGTTATCTATTAAGTTTCGATTCACCACGAAGAGCAAGGGTAGTTTTTTCGCTGAGAAAAGTTAAACATTCGTCTGGCATTTCACCTATAAGAAACCATGACATTGATAACTTGTTTTTTAATTGTTAAGAACCCAAGCAGAATCTCTAATAAGTCTACCACTTTTGCATTTTAATTAAGGCCTAACTATTTATTTTATGTGGTTCTGTTACTGGCATCTGGTGCACAATCCACTTAATTCGGTAAACCTTATTTTGGGGTAAAATACCTATATCATTCTTATAATGAATAGGACTTGAAAAGTTGAGTTACCTATGTTAGATAATGATCTGGCACAAAAAATAATATTACTTTGTGTTGCTTGGCTTACATATTCTGATTTATGGAAGCTTTTACATTGTTTTCATGTAATTATGTTATTTAATTTTGCACTTTCTTGCTGTGTTACTTTTGTGTTTTCAGCTGGAGTTGGCCTGAAATTTCAGATGTTTACTTGTTTGTGTGATTTCAAATTGTGTGTGTCCTGAAAGCGCAACAGCCACTATGTAATATTGTGTTTTGTTATACATTTCACATTCAAGCCGGCCTTACAGATATAAGGGTCACCTAAAAAAGCCTGCAATGCTGCACGTTATGGCAGCATTTCATAATGAAAACGGTTTAAATGGTCAGTGATGTTGATATAATTAATATAAAACAATGGACATATGAAAACTATTCATATTCAATTAACCTGAGTAGTACTAGTATGTGAAATAGTTTTACTGGTAACTTCATGCGTATAAACAAGTTTACATTTATTTAGCCAATTTTATCATTTCTACCTTCCTGAGCATCCTGAAACTCCCATGACACCCCCTGAAAAAAGCATTTTCAGAACACTGGTGGAGTGAGAAAGTCAGGAGATGGAGGCTTTATGGGGCCGCCAGACGGCAATTGGTGTGGCATCAGAGCCGTACCATCCCTCTGTACTGTCACGGCCTTCACCGGCCCAACTGGCACTCATTCTGCTGATATTAGCTGCAACGGCGATCTCAACCCGGCCCAAACTGCACTCATTCTGCTGATATTAGCTGCCACACCTCAACTGGACCAAAACTGCACTATTCTGCTGGATATTAAGCTGCCACGAAACCCTCAACTGGGACCAAACTGCACTCATTCTGCTATATTAGCTGCGGCAGCGAAAGAAATTGTGTAGCACGACTTGTAGCGTGATATGTTAGAGATGCTACAATTACTATTCCAGCAGAATTATTTCACGACAAGAGGAAAATAGTTGGTTAGAGAAGAAGACAATTATCTATAACTCTGCGTAGTACGTACAGATGTCAAGGCAAAAGCACATCATGCATCAGATCAAATTCAATGTGGTTATACTTTTGGCTCAAACGTTTAAGGATCACCGAAAAATAGAGGCCCCTTACTACATTCTTTTTTGCCATACGTGTCTAGGCATTTCATAGGCTGAGGCAAGAAAAGAAGATGTAAAAAAGGTAATGATATACAATTATTTACCAATGGATTACCGTTAATCCCATTTCCCCTAAACGTACTATTAAAATTGTTATTTGTATACCGTGTTGCATATGGATTTACAACGCACCATGCTTAATACTGCTGCTGTTCATTGTTACACATAGCCTAAATAACTTTCCGTAAGACGTTTTAAATCGGGACAAACGAACAGATGAATGAAGCCTGACATATTATTCGCCGCCGTTCTGAGAAACCCAATATACAATCGAATATTCCGGCTGCTGCACCTGAGCAGGGTCAATGAACTGCAAACCTACACCGCGCATCAGATGCCTCGCTGCACTGGGAGACGTGACAGGACAGCTGAGCTGAGCTGAGCTGAGCTGAGCTGAGCTGAGCTGAGCTGAGCTGAGCTGAGCTGAGCTGAGCATGGAAAGCCGAGCTGAGCCGAGCAGAGCCGGCAGAGCCGAGCCGAGCCGAGCCGAGCCGAGCCGAGCCGAGCCGAGCCGAGCCGAGCCGAGCCGAGCTCGCGGCTACCGGGCTGCTGCGATCGTTCCCCTTCCCTACCCGACGCTGGTCCCTCCCAAACACACCCAACGAACCAGCCACAATTGCCACACGTGCCCCCCCACACCCCTTTAGCTACTAGACACATATTTGATCTGGCAACAGTGGTCCCCAGTAATTGTACGCTTTGAATGATTCGCTGCCCCACTCTGACCGTTCTCTTTTGATACTGTGCGCGATCCCACAGACCATCAGTCCTTGCGGTCGGCGCGCGGGGCCCGGCTGGAGCGGCCGGGCAGTGGCCGGGCACGGTGGGCCGGGGGATGTGCTTTGTGGTTCCACAGGCGGAGAGTGGATTAGGTCCTGAGGTGGCCCGTACTGCATTATCTCTCACTCTCTCACTCTCTCGCTCTCTCGCTCTCTCGCTCTCTCGCTCTCTCGCTCTCTCGCTCTCTCGCTCTCTCGCTCTCTCGCTCTCTCGCTCTCTCGCTCTCTCGCATCTCTCGCTCTCTCGCTCTCTCGCTCTCTCGCGCTCTTCACTCTCTCACTCTCTTGTCTTCTCGTTCTCTTGCTCTCTCGCTCTCTTCGTCTCTCGCTCTCTCACTCTCTCGCTTCTTTCGCTCTTTCGCTCTCTCGCTCCTTGGCTGTCTCCGCTTTCTCGCTTCTCTCGCTCTCTCGCTCTCTCGCTCTCTCGCTCTTCTCGCTCTCTTCGCTCTCTCGCTCTCTCGCTTCTCTCCGCTCTCTCGCTCTCTCGCTCTCTCGCTCTCCCGCTCTCTCGCTCACTTACTCTCTGTGCCTTTCTCTGTTTATGTCTCTGTCTCTGTTTCTGCTTTCTGTGCCTGCCGGTGTCTCTGTCCTTTTCATCCCGTATATTGCATGCATGACTAACCAGCGGGTCTGCCCCGCTGGGAGCTGTATGCTCTGGTATGATAATGAACGACCTGTACCCAGCCACGGGACCAATAATCAGCTTCTCAATTATTCAAATCGTGTTCCCCTGCACGGTAATTTGATATCGCATGCTTGCTCATCACGGTAATGTGTACTTTCCATTGCCATAGCATCAGCCCATCGCATAGGCGGTATTATCATTTGTCTTCATCCATCATTATTGTATAATTCGCCTTAGTGTTATTCATGAAAGCAGCAATAATCCTTTGCTTATAGGAGCTCTGAGTTGAACTACAATTATGATCTATTTGGCTATCCAATACGGTTTCATTTAATATGCATTCTAGCTTCATACATTATCCAGTATGCGTTTGATATAATGTTTGTTATATCTGCACCAACAGACGTTCTGTCTACAGTTACTGCTGTCTTTGCCTGCAGTTTGTCAGATTATGCTGACTTTAACTCAGAAACGGACCGCTGCAGCTTGCAAATAGAAATAGAAAATAGAATAGAATAGAAAACAATAGAAAATAGACAGAAATATAAATAAGATAAATAAAATAAAAATAGAAAGCGGCTATTATCAGCAGGTTGAAGTCACGTTTGTTTTTGTTGAATATTGTTTTGCTGCTTGACACTCCGGTTACCTATTTATCCCGCGCCGGACCGGAGGGGGAGGGGGGGGGGGGCGTTAAGACGTCCTACTAAGGTTTTTCGAGGATAGCGGGAAAACTAGGGCGCGCAGCGACGCCAATTTGGGCACAGGTATTTGAGCATCAATTACCCACATATTGTTCAATTGTTGACTTAAAGTCATCTCAGGACAGGTCACCTGGCTTGTTCACGTAACCACACCTCCAAAAAAGACTGCGGTCGTACCGCAAGCACAGTTTTTGGCTGACTGGTTTCGTACTTACAGGATTCCATAAGGTCATAGGTATGCATGTCACAAGTAGTTTTTGAGTTATACAGAAAATACTTCAGGGAGGGCGTTAAACGCCCACTCGCAATGCCGGGTTATGTGCCATGGTCCACAATGGCCGGAGACTCGTGAGATAGGCTCCCGCCAATGTCCACACGGAAGTCGTTTGTAACATTTTGTTTTAACGACGAAATGTTTATACCTTGAACCAAGAAAGCGGTTGCCGGTGGTTGCACCTTCACATAATTGGTTTAGCTGATATAACCTTATGATAATTCCACATAACTCTTTTGACAAAGTTATTGTTGCTTTTGTCGAAAAACGGGAAAATGAAAAATTGTTTGCCTGTAAATGTCGTGTCTTTCTGCTTTTGCGCTTTTTTATCTCACCTACACAGCTATATCCACATCACAGCCCCACAAACACACACCCATCGCCCGGGTACCACCTCAGGCTATATCCACATCACAGCCCCACAAATACACACCCGTCGCCCAGGTACCGCCTCAGGCTATATCCACATCACAGCCCCACAAACACACACCCATCGCCCGGGTACCGCCTCAGGCTATATCCACATCACAGCCCCACAAATACACACCCATCGCCCGGGTACCACCTCAGGCCTTACTATGCTCTGTCTGCTCTCCCCCATTCCCCGGATCAATAAAACACCCCTCTCCCGCAGATACCCGTCTCCAGGCACCGCCGCCGGCTGATTCGCAATGCAAATGCACTCGCAATCACAAACGCACTGGCGGGCGGAGGTGCTATGGTACGACCGTTAACAAGAGCAGCTTCACCTACGCACAACCTTTCCACCCCGCTCTTCTGTGCCCATCCTCTCCACCTCTACTCTAC